>LGRX02033144.1:102488-197715 GCA_001247695.2 Cymbomonas tetramitiformis | reverse complement strand
CTTAGGATGGGCGAGCGGTTTACCAGGTGCACCGGCGCCAGCAGCTGGATCAGGTCCCTGGCTGGTACCAGCACCGGCTCAACCGGTTCCTGCACCGGCTCAACCGGCTCCAGCACCGGCTCAACCGGCTCCGGCACCGGCTCATCCGGCGCCGGCACCATTTCAGCCAGATCCACCGGCTACCGGCTCATCGCCCTCTGACTCCGCTGAGCCGGATCAACCGTCACCAGGAAACTCGCCCCCGCCTTCAGACAATGGTGAACCACGACACCGGCGTCTAGACGTGTTGTTATGGACTTAAGAAGGAGCCTCCTTCTGGTTGAGAAATCACCTGTCCTCTTCCTCCGCAGTTACTGTCAGCCACGGCGCTGAGGCACAATACTCTTACCGACTGCCAACCATGCCTGGAAGCGCCAGTCACTTCATAACCGATACCAATCGGATTTGGATGACTATGCGGCACATCGGAGTGGACATCCAAGATCTTGTGCGCCTGACTGAGATTGAGGACAGTGACGCTTTCACTCTGGAAGTGGAGAAAACGCAAGTGGATGAAGCGCGGCGTTGCGCGGAAAGCCGTACTGGAACTCAGCAGAGACGCCTGCCCTTGTACTCATGGGTAACCATCGCGGAAAATGCCTTAGAGTCCGAGCTGACAGAATTTGACCCCCTAGGACTCCAAATTTGGGCAGCATTTTCATCTTCCGAGGCGTACTTGTTTAGAGGAATGGCGGCTGGCAACCAACCAACTCCCGCCACAGTCCCGGCTAGACTGGGCGTCAATCGGTTTCCCTCTGGTGTTCCCAGCGCAGCAGAGTACAGATCGCCTGGAAATTCCTTGCCAGCGGCCCCGGGACTCCTGCCAGTAGACCAGCGCCTTTCTCAATTCCCAGGGCACCACGATCTTATGGGAGCAGCTTCCCCAAGTGATGTCTACCGAGAATCCAAGACAGTGGCTGATGTGCTCAAGCTGATCAGAGACATTCCTATGTACCCCTCCTCCGCTGACCTAATCACCACTGACGCAGATATTGCCGCGCTTCCAGCTTTTTCTGAAGCGCTGGTCAATTTTCTGTCAATGGGCGTAGTCACCTTCGCCCTGGGTCGCATGAGTGCTTATCGCCTGGACCTAACCATGATCACCATGCCGGAGATCTTGAAGGAAGTGGCTCAACGCAAACTACAGCCGCGATCCCTAACTTTTCTCAAGCAAGGTGGGATGATGAACTCGGAGGCCTGGAACCGGCGTTACGCCACTTTGGCGCCTTTCCTGGCCGACGTAGCCAGGAGCGTACTGGATGACATCGCGCTGGTAGGACTAGCGGGGACAGTGATGCGCATGGCGCAGCGACGAGAAGAGACTGCGCGTTTGTTCGCTACTCGTCTGGTATCCTGGCACGAGGTAGTCGAGTTATTGGCAGACGCCATGCCCAACTGCCACGCCATCAGCCAACAGCAGCTATTATATCAGTTCTGGTCTGGACTGCGACTGAAGCAAGCTGTCATGGATCGCCTTATTGAGGATCGGTTGGATCTGCAATGTCCAGCGGATTGGGAAAGCAATCATCCCGGATCCACCGCGCTGCAGCATATCATCACTGTGGCCACCAAATTGGAGCGCAGTGAAGCTCTGACCGCAGCACGAACCTCTCCCGCCTCAGCACCTGCGAACCGAAGTCCTGCCTGGAGGAATGGTCGCTCGTCCTCCAGACTTAACGCCGTGCAGGACGCTGGGGAGGAAGATGCTACTGACCCCGACCCCGCCGACCTCAGGGTGCAGCACGCCGTGCCGCCCAGCCCGGCGGGATTGACCAGGCCGCCACGCCGATGTTACGTCTGCAACTCTGACTCCCATTTATGGGCTAACTGTCCTGACGAGGCCAAGAAACGAGCCTGGATTGCTGACGCCCCAGCTCGTTTGGCACGCCGCCGCGCTGCAAATGAATCTCATATCGCAGCGCTGGAAACAGAGTGGGAGGATTTGGAAGAGGAAGCGGAAGCGCTGGAGTATTTTCAGAACGAGGAATCGGCCGCAGCGTCCTCCTCGGGTCAGCAATCTGCGGAAGAGGAGGACTGAGTGTCTTCCTGCCGGCGGGACGCCGGCGACAGGGCGGTATGGGTAACCGCCCCTGGGCAAGGAGTACAGCCTTCGCCCACCACCGGGGGAATATCCAGAAAGAGCCTCCGCCACCCCCCGACCCTCTGGCCGCTCGAGGGTACGGATTCACCAGGTCTGCTGATCAGAGGCGACAGCGCCATCTCGACAGAACCAGAACCCTACGGGATGAACCCTCGTTGACCAGTACCGCTGTTTACACAGCGAACCTTTCCACCGAGCAGGGCCGGCGAGAACATCACATAGTGTCCCGGCGCCATCAGCGGTCGCCACGAAGGTCACCCACTTCGTCGCCTGAGCGCTCCAAGCCTCCCGTTATGTTCAGTGTAGATCGCTCCCTTGGATCTGGTGATCGCCGTCGGGCTCCACAACGCGAGCGTGGCGAAACGCCCCGCGTTGACCCCACAGACCCTAACCCTAACCCTAACCCTAACCCTAACCCTAACCCTAACCCTGAGGCATCAGTACTGGCAGCACTGGATGAGGATGAGGGAGAGGAGACCCAGTGGACCTTCAACCCACTCAACACCCCCTGGCGGAACACTCCTCGACCGCGGGTACCGAGAAAAGCTCCGGTGGAGCGTATGCGAGCCTTGAGGCAGCGGATTCAGGATGTAACGCTACCCGCGGTTTCACACCCTCTGGACGACAGTGGGGAGGAAGGGGGTGGAACTTCAAAAACTGGCCCAGCTTCAGAACCCCCACCTTTTAAACTTCGACCTGAGGTGTTTCCTTCGACGTCTCGACCAGCAGCGTGTCCAGCCTTGGCAGAGAGGGCGTCAACCTCAAGCGCAGAGCGCACTACGAGTGCAGCGCGCAAGCGCACTGGAAAACCTCGCGGCAGAACTCCGAAGACTGTACGAGACCGACTGCAGCATGAGGCAGAGGTTACGAGGTTGGGAGATGAACCACCAGGACTTCGAGGAGAGTCACTGGCGGATCGCACGCGTGCTTGGAGAGAGATGACGCACCCGGAGCACATGGCCGCGGCAGCGCTGGTAAAGGAGAATGAGAAATGGAGAGGTGCATGGGTACCAGAAGGGTGGCGCAGATATCGCCGCCGCTGGTACAGATGGCATGGGAAGGTCACCCCTGACCTAACGATAACCGAAGGAGCAGTTCAGCTATCTCTGGAGACCGAGTGCGGTACTATCCCGGGTTCTGGTGGAGATGTAGGAATTCCAGACGCATGGTGCAGTCTATACAGGGTGCACCAATGGAACCAGCGAGAAAGGGAAGCTGCGGAGGAGGCTGCTCACCTGGCTCTACCCTCAACAGCAAGTGGTGATTCACTCTCCCTGGACTCAGCGGAACCATCAGATGCGAATCCAGCGACAACTCTGGATTTGACCTTATCTCCATCCAGTTCTCAGCCCGCAACTTCTGGGGACATTTCCGACCTCGAGGACTCCCGGCGGTCGCTCAACTTCACGCAGCAGTTGATGGAGCGACAGCTGGCCGCCGCCAGATCGGAGAACAATCCAAGTGTGCTGACAACGGTGACAGAAGGAGTGGAGCCGACTCCCCTGAAAACCATCCAGGAGGAAATCCACCTGGAACTGCTACTGACCATTCAGAAACAGCAACGCCATCGTCTGCGGCCGATCCTGGAAGGTAATGAAGCAGTGGCAGCACCAGCGAACGTCACCGACGCTCAGGCGGCACCGCGGGAAGAAGAAACCCCCTCTTTCACTCCAAAGTCCGAACCGGAAGATAGCTCTGGGGAGGAAGAGGAGGAAGAGATTTCCATCCAACCTCTTCGCTCTTACCCTCTGGAAAGCCGCACGCAGAGCCGCGCCAGACGACGCGCTCAAGGACAGGAGCGACGCGCCAAGGAGCGACAGCTACAAGCAGATCGCGACCTGGAAGGTGGATGGTACTTTGGTCCGGATCCTCGTTCGCAGCCTGCACCACCGCGCACAAGACCTATCCGGTCTAAGCAGCGCGTACCTTTGCATCACCCAGTGCGAGCAGCCATCTGTGACGCGATGGTCAAGTAATGTGGAACCAGGACAGTCAGCTGACTGCGATTCGGGACAAAGAGGGAACGCTGCTATTGGTGTTCTGGGCCTTGCTGAAGGGACAGCGAGTGCGCGTGCTGGTGGATTCTGGGGCCTCGGATGAATTCATCTCCAGTGAGTGCGTCAAGAGATTGAACCTCACAGTTCGCACTAATGGAATGCCGCTGAACGTTACCCTGGCGGATGGGTCAGTGCAGACCTCTGCGCAAGTCGCTTACGGCAAGCTGACCGCCGAGACTTCAGAGGGGACTTACTCCGAGGTCATCAAGATGCGAGTACTTCCTCTGGGCATCAAGGTGGACATTGTACTCGGAGGAAGGTGGTTGAGACACCTCTCGCCGGTCACGCTGGACTATGATGGGTGGGGATCAGTCAAGTTTCGCCATCATGGCAAATCCGTGCGGATACGGGGATGTTCGCCGGGGCGTAGCTCCACACGCAAAGGCGAGAGAACCGCGATGGCTCTGGAACCGATGGTAATGTTATCAGCGGCCCAAGCGACCAAGGAGATCAAAGCCTATCGGCGCAGATATGCGGGAATGGACAGTGCCGCGACACCCCACGACATCTTAGTGGCCTATGCGACACCTTTGGTAGGGACTTCGATGTTATCAGCGATGGCCACCAGCGAAAGTTTGGAGGACCCTTCAATCTCCCCCGAGTGGAGAAAGAAGTTTCAAAAGCTGATCGAGTCCTTTTCACCTCGAGTAATTCGCGAAGCGCTGCCCAACTTTGACGCCCTGCGAAAAGATGAAGTGGCCCATGTGAGACTGCAAGAGGGATGGAATGGTATCGCGCCTGCTAAGAGGCCCTATAAGATGTCCATGGTGGAGCTGACTCAACTGCGAGAACGCCTGGATGAACTCCTGAGTAAGGGCTACATCAGGCCTTCCTCAAGTCCGTTCGCTGCACCAGTGCTGATGGTTCCCAAGCCAGGGAAACCTGAAGTACTCAGAATGGTCTGCGACTTCCGCGCCATCAACAGCCTGACCGTCAAGGACAAATATCCACTTCCCGACATTCAGCAGTTGTTCGACTCCATGCATGGGGCCAAGTACTTCTCCTCCTTCGATGCGGTAGATGGATTCTGGCAGATGGCTATGGCGTCTGAGGATGTGGAAAAGACGGCGTTCACTTCTCCCTATGGCTCGTATGAGTGGTTGGTGATGCCCATGGGGTTGACCAACAGTCCTTCTTGCTATCAGAGACGCATGCAGCGAGCTCTGGGACATCTTCCTTTTGTAAGAATATTCCTGGACGACTGTATCCTCTTCAGCAACACCTTGGAGGAGCATCTTTCCCATCTCCAGCAATTTCTCGAAGTCTGTGAGAACCAGGGCATCTACCTCAAGGAGTCTAAGTGTCAACTACTGCAGACCCAGATACGCTTTCTGGGGCACGTTATCTCACGGGAAGGAAGTCAACCTCAACATGACAAGTTGGCCGCCATCAGGGACTGGCCCGCTCTGGAAAACGCCACGCATGTGCGCCAATTTTTGGGGTTGGCTGGGTACTACCGGCGGTACATGCTGGGCTTCTCTGAAGTAGCACAACCCTTGACTCAGCTCACCAAAGGGGATGTCGCTTGGCTATGGGGACCCATGCAGCGTTGGGCCTTCGAGGAGATTAAGAAGGCGCTATGTTCTTCACCCACTCTGGCGCTACCCGATATGAAAGCGGCGGCCGAAGGACGGCATCCTTTCGTGGTACAAACTGACGCCAGTGGAGTGGCGCTGGGGGGAGTACTGATGCAAGACGTAGGAAATGGATTGCAACCCATCGCCTTTGAAAGCAGACAGTTTAATGGAGCCGAGCAGAACTACCATGCTGGCGAAAGAGAACTCTGCGCTCTCCATCACTGCACTACTCAAACTTGGCGACACTACCTCATCTGGACCGAGTTCCAATTGCAGGGTGACCATAAGCCCCTAGTCTGGTTAATGGCACCCGGACAACCTCTCAGCCGACGCCAAGCCCGTTGGTACATGGATCTAGTGGAGGTAGGGGTACCCGAGATGGAGTACATTCCTGGGGCGCTACTCTGGGTTCCAGACGCTCTGTCCAGGCGACCCGACTACAAGGAAATTTCCGCGAGAGAAGGACTGGTAGAAGCTGGCTTTGTGCACCCGGTTACTGGGAAACCGCAGCGACCTCCTTCAGCCGCAGACACTGCCAACAAGTTTCGACCTGCCGCTGGTAAAGAGTCTCGCCAAGGACGTGCGCCCAGCTGGGAGTGGTAGATCCCAACAAGTTGAAGGAGCGCAAGTCCAACAGCGCCAAGACCAAAGATCCGGAACCAGTTCTCGCGTACAGTGGGACTCTCACCTGGATGGACTCCCCTCAACTCTGGATGGACGCCTTACATACCCTGCAGCTGGCCGAAACCGGGTACGAGGAAGCAACCCTGGCAGTTCAGACGCGCTCTGGCAAACTGACAGCATCCTCGCCTCCTTCTCCCAGGAAGACCCCTGTTGACTACTCAGCAACGCCAAAGTGCAGCGAGGCCTCAACCAGACTCCTGGAGCCCAGCGACCGACAGGACTGGAAGTTCCGTGCGGACATGTTCGACTTCTTGAGTCAAGAATATGGACCTTTCGAGGTGGACGCCTGTTGCGACTTGGGAGGAAAGAATCGTCAGGTCAACCGCTACTGGACGGACTGCTTGAAGGAAAACTGGCGAGGGTTGAACGTCTGGTGCAATCCTCCCTTCTCCTCCAACCATTTGACCATCGAGGCCGTACTGAGGAGATATGTGGAAGAATGGCGTCTGGACCCTGAGAATACTTCAGCTCTCTTTGTCCTTCCTGACTTTCAGTCTCGCATGCCACAGTGGCGGCAGTTGTTCAGATCTGCGGGAATGAGAGTGGAGTACATTATTCCTACCCATGACGCTCAAGGAGAACCTGTGCAGATGTTCGCTGCCCCGGATGGAGTCCTTCTGGATCTCCCTTGGCCCCTGCTAGTGGTGTACGCTCCGCCAGCTCGACAGCGTGTCAAGCGGGAAAGGAAGACGAGTTCCCCTCCTCCTATCGTGCGTACTGGAGAAGCGGCCAGCGTTCGAGACCTACATCAGCAGATATCAGGAGGTCAGTTTCTCAAAGCGCTGCAAGCGGAATATGGGCGACCTGGCCCCCTACAGACTTTAAGGAAAGAAATCCAAGAAGCTCCGCATCAACGCACTCGTGACTTCTGCGTGGTGGGAAATGTGTTGTGGAAGGTGAGCGCTGGACGCTATCAGTTGGTACTGGGAGAAGATTCACCACTCCGTGAGGTAGTGCTGCAAGAGGCGCACGCCTCTGTTTCCGCTGGACACGCGGGCAGGGACAAAACTCTGGAACGAGTCCTGCGACGCTTCTGGTGGAAAGGGGCAGCAGAAGATGTGGGACGCTGGGTTTCATCTTGTGCTATCTGTCAAGCGGTGCGACCGAGAAATTCTTACCCGGATGGATTGCTGAACCCACACACTATTCCTACGCGACTATGGCAAGTGGTCAGTGTGGACTTCGTTACTGGACTGCCAGTCACGGCGCGGAATCACGATGCCTTTGCTACTTTCACGTGTAAGCTCAGCAAAATGGTTCACATCATCCCGTTGAACTTCCAGGACAGCTCCGCTGAGGTTATAGCTCGAATCTACTTCGACCACATCTGGAAACTACATGGCACCCCTATGAAGATTGTCTCTGACCGCGACCCTCGTTTTCAGGATGCTATGTGGAAGGAATTGATGAGACTTATGGGAACCAAAGTGGCCTCCACTACGCCTTATAACCCTCGTTCGGACGGACAAGCTGAACATACCAACCGCGTGGTAGAAGACATGCTGAGGTCCTTCGTAGGCAGCAATCCAGAGGACTGGGATTTGTGGTGTGCCAACGTGGAGTTCGCCATAAACGATACGCGGAGCGATGTAACCGGCTTTACCCCTTTCGAGTTGGTCTTGGGGCACTCGCCTATGTCGCAACTGGATTTGTTCCTGCAAGCCGCTGCTGGACAACACTCCAGGCGCAAGGGTGGAGAAGGTACTGCCCACGAGATGGCTAGTAAATTCGCGGCTCAACTAGAGGACGCCCGCACTAAGCTAGAACTGGCACAGCAACGCCAGCGACATCAGTTTGACCAGCGTCACACCGCCAAATCCTTTCAGTTGGGAGACTTGGTCTGGGTAGATGCCAAGCATCTCACGGAAAATATCATGAACCGCGAATCCTTCAGGAAGCTGGGACCTCGCTGGCACGGGCCCTTACCCATCACCGAGAGGTTCTTCAGTGACCAGCAGCGAGAGCTACCCGAAATTGACAGAGGTGCTCCGGTAGCTTATCGGCTCAAGTTACCCCCTAAATGGCGTATTCACGATGTTTTTGCGCAGCATCGCCTCAAGGAATACCGCACTGCAGATGAAGCTTTTGCGCTGCGTCAGCAAACCCCTACTCCTGCCAAGGTTCTCGTGGATGGACAATCCCAGACACATGTGTCTAAGATTCTGGCTCGAAGAGTGAAACCTGCGAGAGGAGGTAAGGAAGTAGAAGAATTTCTGGTTCGCTGGACTGGGTACTCTAATGCTCATGACTCCTGGAAGACTCGCGAGTCGTTGAACTACGGGGGTGAACTCGAACAGCTCACAGAGTTTGAACAACTGAGACTATCCCGAGAAGGACAAGCCCGCGAAAAAGCCTTACAGGAGGTCAGAATGCAGCGGAAGCAAAGGCGGGAACGCGCCAGAACTTTAGCCTTCCTGGACACCGCTGATGAAAGGGAACCTCTTTCTCTGGACAACTGCCTACCTTGGGAACAATACTGTCGCTCCTCTGACGCCTTTGTGACGCATCTGGCTCTTCTGGACTCTGTGGTCTCGACACGCGAGTTGCGACTACTAGTACTTTTCAGTGGTACAGGTAGTGTGGAGAGAAGTTTCCTGTCATGTTATCCGAAGAGTACCGTGGTCACCGTAGATCATGATCCTCGCTGGCAACCTACCTACGCTGAGAAGGTTCAGGACTGGGACTTCAAGCGTTACGCGCCTGGTTACTTTGACGTCATCTGGGCTAGCCCACCGTGCACTGAATACAGTCAGGCTAAGACCACAGGGGTGCGACAACTGCGACAGGCTGATGCCTGTGTACGCCGTACGCTCCAAATCTTCGACTTCCTCAAACCCAAGCACTGGTTTATGGAAAATCCGATGGGCAGGTTTCCCTTTGCGCTGCGATTTCGACCTGTAGTTCGTCGGTTACCCACTCCGTTGTATTGCTCTTACTGTATGTATGGCACTGGCTACCGCAAGCCTACTTGCATCTGGACACAGTCGCCTCCTCCAGTGGACCTGCGGTACTGTACGATGGATACTCCTTGCCTTCACCAACAGACGCTGGGATCACATCCGGAAACTGCTCAACTGGGGCCTCATCCTGGGCAACAAGGAGCGGGAGTCTCCGCTGCTGTATACCCTCTGCCCTCTGGATTGCTTCGCCAACTCTTCGAGCACCTGTTCGATCAGAAAAGCATATCACGCATCCATAAGCATGGCTGATCTGTGTCTGGATCTTAGCTGCTGTACAAATGACTCTGAGTTATCATCTCTTTGTACTAACAAGCTAAGAGGGGAGGAGTTGTGCCAGGGAACAATAGCCCGGCCAAGCCATTCGATTGGCATATTGTATTTATGCATACTGGGGCAGTGAGATGGCAATGGGCTCGGAAGGGGACTCCCGAGCCATTGACTTCGTACTATGGGGAGCGAAAGCCTGGACTTGATTATAGCTGGCAGCATATTATCGTACACCCTTCTGGTGCGCTACGCCGCTGGGAGCGTAATAGGGGCGGCGGCTGGTTTCTAGAAGACGCCACTCGGTTGAAGGCGCCGGTAGCGCCATTCTCATTACCGATTAGCCGCGTTGGGATCGCGTACTGGAATCCGACGATTGTGATTGACGATGATGAATATCATGGAATTCCCTACCAGGGGCGTAAGCCTACACACTCAGCGTCTACGAACAGTGAAGATTCGGGTACAGGCGCTGTGTCCTGGAGCAAGGAGAAGTTACCAGATTCTGATGACAATGATGACGCAGGTGTCACTAACAGTAAGGAGAAGCTACCAGATTCGGATGACAAAGATGACGCGGGTGTCATACATGACATGGACACTGCCAGTCCGAAATGGGAGCCAACTTCGCCTGAATATGATGACACCGAGGATGACGTCAGCGAGTTCGATGACTTGGTAGCTGACGATGCTGAAGAACAAGCTGAAGCTCGAAGGTTGAAGAGACTGGGACTGCAATTGATCATGGATGAGAAGGGTGAACTTCACTGGGTACCAAAGGGCACCTCCCCGACCTCACCTGTTCAGCCCGATGATCAGCCTATTACCGAGCAGAAGTCTGAGGCCATATCTGAGGATGCCCCAGCCTCTGTGGTGGAGACTGTTCATGCACCACCGAAGAAACCTTATGGGTCAGATACTGGATTGACTTCAATGGGTGAGAATAAGGCTGGGGTGTCTGAAGAGACGAAGAGGCAACCTAGGAAATATCCGAGATGTTGGACACATGAGTATATAACTCAATTGAAGTATTCCATAAGAAGTGACAGTGATGAAGAAGAAGGGCTTGACGTGGCTCCTCGTAGGAAGAAAGCAAAGATCAGCAAGGGACAATGAAATCAACTGTCTTGATTAGGATTGTCCAAATGCATATTCTCTGATTAGGATTTGTATAGGTGGCAGATGATGATATGCCAGCCGACATGGGACAGATCGATTAGAGAATATGAATTGCGCGCCTTGAAAGTATAAGACTTGAATATTGCCGATTTGGAGGCTGTTCTAACTTGAAGTAACTATTTGGAGGAGCTGTTGCTCAACCTGTAATTTACTGGTCAATCTTTCCTGCCATAAAGATATTGCAATTGCTTGAATTGTAGCCTTGTTCACTACCAGCGAGCGACTTTGGATCGAGTGTCGGTCTCACCGCAACCTCCTCACCACATGTGAGCTTGGCAGCTCGTGGGAAGAGGATCCTTTCCAAAGTCGTGCCCAAGAAGTAGTCCGTGGTGGAGAGAATGACGGTCAATCGTTAGACTTCGGGTGTCTAGATTCGGTCTCTCGACTTTGAATCTGGCCCGGGCAGTTGACGCCGGTCGCTCAAAACTCGGACGAAATTCGCCAAAGTAGTAGACGTGAATTCTGAGGCTTTTCAATTCCGATTTCAACCGCACATGCATCGCGTTTCTTGCAAGTTTGCTTGGGCGTTGAGAGTGGTGTATTAGTACTCAAAGTCTCTACTTCAGTGTTCGTATGTACCGAATTGGTACTAAAGTCAAATTTTATATCATATCTCAGTGTTCGTATGTACCGATTTGGTAATAGAGTCGACTTCTATATTATTTTTCAATGTTCGTATGTGCCAATTTGGTAATGAAGTCGACTTCTATATTATTTTTCCGTGTTCGTATGTACCAATTTTGTACTAGGATCGATTTTTATATCATTTTTCTTGCAAGTTCGCTTGGCCGTTGAGAGTGGTGTCGTGCGTTGCGTTTGACTGAAATTCGACACCGGGGGGAGGAATCATTATTCCTTGCGGCCACGGACTTTCGTCGTTCGTAAAGCGGTGTCGGTTTCAGGCTCTCGCTTCGCACATTCCTCTGCTCCTCACTCACTATGGGACTCATTATTTTGCTTCTCCGCATTGACACTGGCCACAAACGAATGGGGCATCCGAGCTCGCAGCTCTGAAGTTATCGTCGACTTCAACGCACTCACCCGACACTCACGACCGCATCCACATGTGCTCCAAGCGCCCTTCACACGAGGTATCCCGCAAGAAGAACGAAAAGCCTCGCCCATCCCACTCTCGCCGGCCCGTTCGTACAAAGGTGCAACGTGCCGCTGTCCCGAGTGGAGGTTGCCTATCTTACGCGATCTCCAAGATTGTGGGCAAGAGCATGGCTGAAACTCGTGCGTTGTGCAAAGAGACGGCTCAACTCCTATACGAGAAGGCAATCGCGACCATGAAGAAAGACCCCAACGCGCATAGACTGAACCGTGGTTGGGACGATGCCGGACGCACACTGCCCATGAACGAAGACTTTTTGAGGGGAAGAATTTTTCGACACGATCGAGGGGAAATTTTTTCGACACGATCGAGGAATTTTCGACATGATCGAGGGGATTTTTCGACACGATCGGGGGTTTTTTTCGACACGATCGGGGAATTTCGACGATCGAAATTTTCGACACGATCGAGAAAACCACTAACCGCTAACTCGGCACTTGTTAGAGGTTAGTGATTTTCAACCACTAACTCGATTTTCGACACGATCGAGGGGAAGAATTTTTCGACACGATCGAGGGGAAGAATTTTTCGACACGATCGAGGGAGCATTTTTCGCGGTGTCGATCGATCGCGCGATATCGATCGATCGCGCGATATCGAACGGCGGCTGCCGCTCTAGACCCTATTCGCTATTGGTCGAGTATCTCTTTCCTAATCTCACGCCGCCTTTTTCATCGTTTTCATTGGTTCCCTATCTTCGAAAATGATTTCGGCGGCGACACATGTCGTCACCACGAAACACCTGGAGACTGCGTACCAATGTCGCTCCGCCAGCTGGCACTATAAAGTGGGGTTGGGCTCACTTTTTCATTCATTTTTCGAGAACCTCCTCAGCAACACCACCTCCAAAAACTTCTTCCTCACCGACATCCGCTCCACTCGACTCCTTCCTCGCCTCCACCACTCGACTCCTTCCTCGCCTCCACCGCTCGACTCCACCGCCCTCGTCACTCGCCACTCGCCTCCTCGTCCGACGACGCCACTTTCAACCTCAAAATCAACGTTGCCATCGACTCGACTTCAAAGGCAACCAAGCCATTCTTGACTCGCCTTCAAGCTCAACCGCCTCATCGACCGGTGCCCGAGCTCAATTGTTTACGAGCTCTCAAACTCCCTTACGCCCATTTTCGCCACCGAGTGGGAAAGGTGCGCAAACCATTGCCTTTCGACTCTCGCCGTTCTCAAAAACGACTACACACTCTCTCCCTTTGCCTACCTTCTCCGCAATGCTCGTCCGAATCCACCAGCGAGCGAGTTTGGATCGAGTCGGGGATTCCCCCTACCTCTCGCACCACATGTGAGCCTGGCAGCTCGTGGACGGAGAGGAATTCCTTTCCAAACTCGTGCCACAAAGAAGTAGCCCGGGCGGGGAGAGGATCGGTGGACCTTCGTTAGCCCTGGGTGTCAGACTCGGGCTCGTGCCCTCGAATCTGGCCTAGGCAGTGGAGACCGATTCCTCGCCGCTCGGACGAAAGTCGTGTACGTGGGATGGACGAGCCTTCGGGTGCACTATGCTAAACAGGTTCGGCTACCTTCCGAAACCAGATTCGGCTACCTTCCGAAACCACATTCGCTCATTGCCTTCGAGGCTGATTCTGAGTTTCGAAACTGAAGTCCCGATGGATGGCACGCCTAATCTCTGCGCCCACCGACTGTCCTCTTGCTCACTTATCGTCGGGTGTCGGTGCCTCATCCCAACGACAGCATCGCCGAAATGGCCGCAACTCGTCCTCCGAACGAGGTATGCAACATCCGTTCCGGAGAGCTTGTGTTTTTTCTCACGTTTTCGTTGACAATACTAGCGGCTCAATACCCGGCAATTGGCTACTCACAGGAGGCCTCCCCAGATTCAATGCGAGGTGACAATGAATTCCCACCACCAACTACGCCAACCCAGGCTCCTTCAATCACCCCTGGTCATGATGATGATGGAGTATTGAGCTCGATGGCAAATGCATTCGACGAAAAAGCTACGAAGCGGTGTTGCACTGACGATTGTGCGTACAAGGACCGAAACCTCGTATCTATGCACTCGAAGTGTATCCCCATCGAGATTCTGGAACGATGGCGAAAATCCGACCCTTTTTCGATCTTGATTCGGTCACAGTTTCATTCCACCAAGGCCAACATGCTGGCTTACGCCGACAAAAACCAACACACTCTCTATTTCGCCGTCGACAAGCCGATTACTCCTTACATCAAGAATAACAAAGTCGAAGGCCTCCCCTCACTCGTGAATGGTGAATGGCCAACACTGCCGCATATCGTCCAACAGTTTGTGAGCTTCGAATCTCGTGACGAATTCCTCGACTTTGTGAATAGCAAGCTAGGAGGGAATAAGAACGTCATGTACGAGATACTTCGCGAGGATCGGCCTTGTCGAATGATCGCCGACTCGGATGCTATTCTCACCCGTCGGCGCAAGGACGCCGGAGACACCTTCACGCGCGACGAGTTGTGCGCGGCCCTCAAGTTGTTGACGGAGTGGACCTTCAATGATACCGAGTCTGCCGTGGGCGACAGTGATCTACCCGTGGAAGTCCGCTTCGTCGACGGTGGCTGTCGCGAGAAAGAGAACGGTGATACCAAGCTTTCGGTTCACATGTACGTCAGCGGACGAGCGTTGGGCCACAACAAGGAGCACGGCGAATTCGTTCGCGCATGCATTATGGCAAACGCGTTGGTGATGTATCACTTTCTCCTTGAGAACGCCGAGCATCCCTTGGTCAAGTTTTGCAATTTGCACCGCGACCTCGGTGTTGTGATCCGAGAGAGGTACGCAGATTTGACATCGCGTATATCGGAGGGAGTCGAATCTCCTACCCTTGCTCGGGAAGAAGCTTGGCCATGGCATCCCGAGCATCTACATCTCATGGGCGAGTCGATGAGCGTCAAGAGCATACTCTACCAACTCGCGGTCGGGGATGACGTTGCCCCCGAAGATGACCGTGTGCACGAGGTTGTCGTTCGCGCCATCTGGTTGGGGGCGCGCGAATGTATCGGGGACGGCCTCCTCGACAACATGCACACCACAGACCGCGTCTTGCGCCTCGTCGACCACACCAAAATTTTTCAGAATCGCCCGGGTCGCGCGCTCGAGGAGGTGAAGACGGAGGAGTGTGCGTTTTCTTCGTGGAAAGTGGTCGACATGGCGAGCATCGTCGACAAGGGCGACCTTCACAAGTTCACCTCCACCTTCGACCTAGACACCGCGATGGAACCGCTGATCAACTTTGACCGCATTCCCGCTTTCATCTCGTGGAAGTCCGAGGCTATGCATCGCCATCTCATCTACGGTGGACGCGATGCCAACAACGCCCTCAAATCCCGCTCCCTTGCAGCGGCTTCCGCCTCCGCGCCTCGGGGAAGGAACGAAAGCATGTCTGCTCTACGCCTCAATCACCCACAGTTGGCGGGCTTGTTGGAAGCTGAGCTCGCCGACAACGTCGTGTGGAAAAAGTGTCTGCCCACTGGTACCCTCAAGAGCGTCGAACTTCCCTCCCCGGATTTCCCCAACCGTTTGCTCGTGAACACCGACGAGCACGAGTGTGGCTGGAGGGGCCATCACTCAAACTTGCCCTCCGGTAAAGACGCGGGTCCAGCTCATAGCAAGAACACGGTGTACTTCTTACTCACGGAGCACCACATCCGGAAGAAATGCACCGCGTCTTGGCACGACCCGTACATGGGACAAAATAGGTTCGATATACCATACTCCAGCCCGGAACGGCAAACAGAGATGTGTGAGTGGTTACGGCGCTTAAAGCCGACGCCGACGCCCCCGGACACCGACAACCTCTCCTGCTTCCGTAACAGCTCGCCTTCCCAAGATGAGATTATGCACGAACTTGATATGGAGTTATTGGAGGAGCCGCAAGAATGTCATGAAGAGTTTGCCGAGGAGCCAGAGGCGCTCTACAACAATAACGATGAGGCGAGCGGCGATCACCAAGACGGCGACCACGATGATGATGGCAACGAGGAAAGGGACGGATCCGTCGATGCGAGCGACGGCATCATCCAAGAGCCTCCTCACCATCCGCGCTTTCATAGCCAGCCAGAGCAAGCGATTGTTGATTTCGTGGATCATGTCGTGCTTCCGGAATTCCTGTCGGACAAAGTCAGAGAAGATGGCTTACTTACAGGACCGGTGATCCCCAACTGGCAATTTCAGCCCAAGGTCAAAGGAATTCTCACTCCCGCCATGCATCAAGGAGATGCGTTGCTCCTGCCTTCGGCAATCCAAGTAGCGATCGAAGTTGTCCCACACGGAGGCCCCAAAACACGTCTTTTCATTCTCAAAAGTGATGGCTACGAGGAGTATATGCGAGAAGATCGAAGGTCTATCTGCTACACGTACGTAAAAAACAGTCTCATACAACGCGAGGTGGGAGGCCATATCGAGAGGTCTCAAGCTGACTGGAACCACTTGCAAATCGAGGAGCAAAAGGAGGAGCAAGATATAGACGCCGAAGTTGTCGAAGAAAGTGATTTAGAAGACGACGGTGCCAACGACGCCAAACACTTCGACTTGTTCACCGACTTGTGCGTTAACAAAGCCAAGCGAAGCCCGCAAGAACAACCGTACACGATGACGGTAAACAAACGCAAGCACGCCGACGGGACTCTTTTCGCCGATGAGTGGATGATCGCGATGACCCCCTGCAAGGAGAAACGTAAAAAGTGCAACGAGAACGGAAAGTTCATCTCGACGTACTACACCACCGACAACCGGATTCTGGCGGACACATGCCACGACCCCACATGTCCGCACCACGCCCCCCAGCGGATGATACCGGTCGCGAATTTGGACGAGTATTTCGCGAGCTATCTCAAAGCAAATCTGGTTCAAAACATCACGAACAACGTGTACAACAATGACTTCAGCGGCAGCACCATCAACGGCGACGTGAATCTGCATCAGCAACAAGCCCCCGCTCACTTGAAAAAAGATGGCACCCATCCAGCAGGTATCGGTACCCGTTGGGATGAGAGGAACGCCAATGCTTTCTCAAAAAATCTCGAAGGTTTTGTGTACAAAACAAAAGAATTTGGGCTGATAATGTACGACGAGGCGACGGGATTGTGGGTCAAAGAGAAAAACGAGCACAAAAGAATCATGTTGAACACCAAGGATAGATGGGCGGTCGCTACACCTACGAAGAACGCCGGTATGGGTGCTATTGTGAGCCAGACGTACTCCCTCGTCGAGTGGACGGCACCGAACCATGCCGGCTTCGACGATTTTGGTGCGAGTCAAAAAGGGTTTCTTCTATTCAAAAATGGCGTGTTAGATATTCGTGCGGGGCGCATGTTGCCTTTTGACCCAAAATATCGTTTCATGGCTGCGGTGCCGATGTCCTTCGATCCCTTGGTCGATCGTTCGGAGATGGCAAAGCAAGTCGAGGAGAAGATTTTCACGTCCATGTTCCTCAATCCCGAGAAGCGCAAATTCGTCTTGGAGATGCTCTCCATCGCGCTAGCCGGCGAGCATACGAAGCGCATGTGTTGGATCGTGGGAGAGGCTGATTGCGGGAAGGGTGTCATGGTCGATCTCATTACCAACACTTACGGCCGAGATATCGTCGGCGATTTCAACGCCAACTGCTTTACCTCCAAGAAGAACAGCGATAGTCCCGAACGCGATTTGGGGTTCATCGTAGATCTGGCTCTTAAGCGCATATCCTTCAGCAGCGAGAAATCGCAAGCTACATCAGGCGCGAAAGACAGGTTCGGCAACAACACTGGCATGACTCCTATGGATGGAAACTTGATTAAGCAACTTACGGGAGGTCGGGCCGACCGTCTGCGCGCTCGGGAAGCGTATGGCAAGATGGGCGGTAGCGGAGCCTTCCACGGTGCCATGCGCTCCTTTCTTTGTCCCACCGTAAACGACTTGGGGCCCATAGTACCGTTCGACAGCGGTATGGTGACGCGCACCCTCGTGGCGCGGGCGGACCGAACAAGCACACTCGAGCCCGAATTTGATTCCGCTACGCACTTCCGAAGAGACGCTACAATCTTCGACTTCACGGCAAAAAAAGACGTGCAGCTCGCCACAGCATGGATGTTTATGAAGATCTATCAAAACGTCTCACCCGACGAGTCGCTACGAGTCACCCCAGACGTGATGAAGCGAGAGATCTCGGAGACGTGTGAGAGAGACGAAACCAGCGTAGAAAGTTGGATTCGGACAAACTACGATGTTTACGACGGCGATGTATACGCAGCCTTCGGAAAGCGGAGCCGCAACGCGAAGGGCGAGGACGACTGGAAGTGGAACTGGACCGCAATGCATCAAGCTGCCGGGGATGGAAACGACTGGTTCGTCAAGTTCGAAAACCTGTACACTTTTCACAACAACTCCAAGGGTGGTTGCGCAGGAATGTCGAAGACGAATTTCGGTAGACATCTAAGCTCTATGGGCTTGTCAAACACGATCAAGAAAGTCGAAGGGCAAGCGTTTCAGGTTAGGTTGGGTTTGCGGATCGTTCACAACAGCCGTTGATGCCAAGACCGGGGTGGCTTCATCTAGGCCGTCCGATCGGGAAGTTAGGAGTTTTTAACCACTAACCTCTTTAATAGTGGCGAGTTAGTGGTTAGTGGTTTTTTAGGAAAATGTACAGTCCTGAGATATCGTAGGCAAGTTATCAATATATGACAGGAGAATAAATACCGAGAGTCTGCAATTGGGGTTTTTATGTCTCTGATCTAGATGCGTATGAGTGAACGTGACAATCCGTCACCAAATTTGAAATGATTATAAGACTGCAATCGATTGTCATACCGCTGGCGGTCATATTGATGACAGCTATCGTCATACCACAATGTCATGCTGAATCTCAACAGAAAAGCGCAAAATCAAAACGGTACAAAGCTCTCTTTCATTCACTCAGTCGATTTATCAAGGAAGGTTGCTTCCACGTCGGGGGAGGGGGAGCGACAAACTTCCTTTGTCCCTCCCGGATTTCCGGGAAAACAACTAACCGCTAACTCGGCACTTGCTAATGGTTAGTGGTTTTCAACCACTAACTCGACGGTACGAGAAACACAAAATCTAACATGCCTAGATCCAACGGCTGAGCGGTAGCCCGCGCACAAGGACCGTCGGATCGTGCATCCGACCCGAATTCGTCACCTCATTCGGACACATATCCCAACCCCAACATAACCTCGACGAGTCCGCAAATAAGAATCGACGATCGAGAGCAACCCGTGAACGATAACCGTCGGATAAAGCACTGCCCTAATTCATGGCCCTTATTTGGATACGCATTTGACCCCATAGCATAACCTCAAAACATCCCTTTAACATGATCCAACGGCCGAGAGTAACCCGTGCACCGTGACCGTCGGATAGAGCACTGCCCCCATTCATGACCCTTATTTGGATACGCATTTGCCCCCCTAGCATAACCTCAAAAACAATCTCCAGTCATCCCCAAACCCCATATCCAACGGCTCAAAGTAACCCGTGAATAGTGACCGTCGGATCGATGCTTACGAACACACTCTTATTGTATTGTAAGGTATATACAATCCATTTCCAGATACTTTGAATGGTTTCTGCAGCCTGCTGTAGCCGGTACAAACACTTCGGATAGCTTTTACAGCCTAACAATATGCTTACGAACACACTCTTATTGTATTGTAAGGTATATACAATCCATTTCCAGATACTTTGAATGGTTTCTGCATGCCTGACTACCTCTGTTTCCCTGCATGTAGGCTTCTGGCCTGTAGATTTTGCACGATTGCAGCGGAACTGTATGTCTGACTACCTCTGTTCCACTGCATGTAGGCTTCTGGCCTTGTAAAGCTTGCACGATTGCAGTGGAACTCTATGCCTGACTCACGCGTGCAGAGTTCGATCGGCGTGCATGCCTGCTTTTGCAACTAGGTTTAGCTCACGTGAATTCAGTTCGCACAGGAGGAAGATGGTGACGATGAGTACAATTGGGAAGATGTTATTAGAATTTTCTTCCCAAAACCCCAACCAGAGACATGTTTTATTTGTTTAGAGGAGATACTCTCTGAGGATGATGAGCTGGAGTGCAGTGGGTTAGGCTGTGATTGCAAGGAGAAGTATATGCACATTTCTTGTCTTGAGTTGCTTGTAGGGACTAGATGTCCATGCTGCAGGCAAGACTGGTTTGAGTCAGACTATTGTTAATTTAGGTGTCTTGCCAACTACAAACCCTCAATAAAGTCTTCATGAGTAAAAACCCTTGTTATATATTTAGCCGTCCTCTTCATGTTGTAGATACGAACACCTAATAAGGACTTTATGAGTGTAAACCACTGATATATATTCAACTGTCTTGTCAATATTGTATATACAAACACCTAATAAGGTCTTTATGAGTGTAAACCATTGTTATATATTCAACTGTCTTACCGATATTGTAGATACGAACACCTGATAAGGTCCTTATGAGTGTAAACCACTGTTATATATTCAACTGTCTTGCCGATATTGTGGATACGAACACGATAAGGATTCTTTTACCGATTTATTACAACATATATTCAAGTGTCTTGCCGATATTGTAGATACGAACACCTGATAAGGTCTTCATGAGTGTAAACCCCTGTCATATATTCAAGTGTCTTGCCGATATTGTAGATACGAACACCTGATAAGGTCTTTATGAGTGTAAACCATTGTTATATATTCAACTGTCTTGCCCATTTACCTCGACCATTTTTTCTTATAGCGAACGGATCCGTTTCATGAGAAGCATGTTGAGTTAGGTGATCTTACTTACTATGCGCGTTTCATGACTGAGGAGTGTGTTTTGTTTTAAAGTATACAGCGTAAAAATCAGATTCAACATGTTCCGCTTTGAATATATCTTCAAAAGGGTTTAGCGTAAAACGACTCTCTTTCGCAATTTCGTCGTAACATGTAAAATATAAAATCTCTTTGTCACACTCTGATGTCTTGCATATTTGTATGTCTTTGCCTGCAAAAGTGTCGAAATTTACACCGAAAATCTCATTTTTTAATTCAGTATATATTGATTTTTCCTGATCTTCATAATATGAAAGGCGTTGTAATTTTCTTAGTATGGGCGCAACTAATACCGTTCCGTCCATCGATTTGACCGTGGTCGCATCTTTATTAATACCGGGTACATAAAATCCTTGGATAACCATGTCGAATTGTACGCGTTTGTCCCGTTGTGAGGGCAAGTTTATGTGCGCATATTGCCCCACTCTGTCGAGAATGAAATATTGACTTATCCCATCCCACCCATCTGTTGTACCGAAAGGAAACGAAACGTAAGGGTTACACTCAGATTTGGGTGAGTACTTTGGCACTGTCAAGAATGTCCATGGCGTAGCATCAACCTCCTTACTTGATGAATAAATGGTCAATAATATGTACAGGTAAGAATCGAGTGTGGGATCGTCGTAGGAAATACGAATATAGTTTAGGTTTGATTCGCGACTGTCCGCTTCATTTATTCGGAAAGTAGTTTTTGTTCCGAAAGGAAATTCTGATAAGGGTTGCAGTTCCACAGACTTCCATTCTTCTCCCGCTTTATCGTGCTGTACTTGTTCAACATGCATAATAGATTTCGGTTTCTCCAAGTACACTATTCGCTCTACGCTTTCAAAATTTGCCTCGATCGGATCACCGATGGTCTGTAAACGAATGTTGTATTGGTAGTAATCCTCAAATCCGCATTGCGTTATAGGTATAAATTCTAACAGTATGTCCGCGTCCGGTACTAAGTTAAACACAGTTTTGTTCTGATACTCGGCGAAAAATATAAGAGACGTTCCCGTAACGAAATCGTTGTTAAGGTATGTGAAATTAAGAAACGCCTCTTTTGGATAAATATTTACTCTCACATTGTATCCTCGTACGTGTAGACCTTCATTACTTACGGTTAAGGTCGATCCGGTAAATTTCTTTAAACCGTCGCTGCACTTGTAAAGGTAATCAACAACGTTTGTGCACATCGTTACTGCATACATATCCAAATCGAAATTCTTTTTAATGGTTTCTTCATCTTCGCGTTCGATCACTTCATCGGCTAATTTTTCTATTTTCCTTTCAATAACATTGACGTGTTTATCAGAATTGTTATTTTTTTCTGATATGCTCGAGAGCGATTGACGGCTGTCCCAGTATTGCACGATAAGCTCTTGTATCTTCTCCACAGACTGGTCGGCACTCAATTTAGGGAGCAGATTCGCAAAATATGTTGCGTCCAGAACGTTTATCAAACTGCTCGTGCGTTGATAGTTTACCGTATCGTACGCATCTCCAATCGCTGCTTCTTGTGTCAAAGTATGTAAGCTATTTACGAGTTTTTGATGGATGTGAAATATTTTTCGAGGATCGACGCTGCCGTCGATGGTCAGTACTCGTAAACTCGTCTCTGTCTTTCTTATAGGATCCTGAACAACGTCCTTATAGTAGATAACGGGATATTGAATACGTCGATAAGTTTTTTTTCCTCCTACCTTTGCAATGTAAGATCTATACATGGGTGGGCGTTCCAAAAATGCGTCGAAGTAGTATGCGTATAACTCCCAACAGTTTCCATGACTTTGCGGTATTATGTGACGATACAGCACATTAACATCATCTTCATCCTTTAACATGTCCGTTTCCGAGTATGTAACGTTTGAACGTTCGTGGTCAGTAACGTACTCCTGTTCGACATACAGGTATATATCGATATGTTTGTCGATCGAATTTTTTTTTCTAAGAATACCCACGATTCGCCCGAGTAATTTTTGTTCGTTGTCGGGATCATCTGCGCTTACGTCCGTATAGTCAAGTGAGCCGTGATTGAAAATACTAAGCTCGTATGTGATAAAATTAAAATGTATTAAAAAGATATGCTCTGGCGTATAGCTGCATATCAAAAGATTTTCTATATCAGATTTCGACAGCTCTTCTTGGTAGCGATTTCTTTTTTCACTTTGTATACTGTTTATATATTCCTTAAAACTGTTTATTGCAAATATTTTTTCATTTAAGTTGTTATCGTGCATATAAACATCCTCCATCCAAGAGAAGTGCTGTCCCGCAATCGATACGACCTTCTGATTGATGCGCCGGTACTTACGCATTAGTATGTAACTGTAAACGTTTAACATATAATCTGTCAGACCTTCTTCGTCCGGTATGATCAAAAGACTCTGTAATCTCTTTAAATCATATCCTATATTTTGTTCGAGTTCGTATCGGAAGGTTTCATTCGTGACATCCCATTCATCGTCAGAACGGCACGCTGCGGCTATCAGATCACACAAAGCGTTGGCTTCTATAAAGAGGTATGTCTTTTTTCTTGTGTCTAAAAAATTTATATAAGAACGTTCGTATTTTAGCGTATACAAAAAAGGCATACGAAGATTTGTATGTTGTACATGATGATCACTCCGATGTGTTCTCGTCGTATATTGGGTTAAATCTTTTTGTGATAATAAATGTATCGTCATGATGTTTTATTTTTTATAAGCGATGAGATAAGAAGAAAAAGAAAAAATCACGCCCTTTGGGCGTATTAATAAAATAAAATTCCCTTATAAACGATAAACATGAATAAACGATACGTGTGTATCTATACGTCCCTTACATAAATACATATGTATATGTGACCAATCACTCACACCAGGATAATGCGTTTGCAATCATGCAAACGCATTGGATCAATACGGAAAAGCTGTTCACCCCGAATTGTCAGCGTTTCGACGCGGCGATCAATGTTGTTTTCCACCTTCTTTTCCGTGACTCTACATGATCTACATGTTCATCATTCATGTATCATCATGATCTACATGATGATACATGAAGCCTTCGATGTTTGCTTGCAGCAAATCCTTTTTTGAAATGAGCACATCGACAAGTATATATACCTTTGATACGCGAGGATCTGATTGTGTCGAACATAAACTGTTTACGTACCGAAGAGTCCGAAAGAAAAAATCATGAGCATCTTGTACTCCCCCAACGTAAATCAGCTCTCGTTGTTACCCACTGAGCTGCAAGCTCTCATACTGCAACACCTAACAGATGCTGATGATCAATGCGCCTCGTTGTTACGTCTTACAGAGACGGCAAAGGATAACGGGATTTCCAAAGAGGTGATCAAATGCGCGATAGGCAAGTGTTTGAGTAATCTGCCCAAGCATCATTCATTTCGTAGAAATATAAATTTTATGGGCATTCTTATAAATTGTCTGAGAGTGTGTCCGAAGGAATCGGTCCAAGAGCTTAATCTTTCCGGATGTACTTTTCTGACGGAAAGACATTTATGGATTATGACGACTTTCCAATTCACAGAGCTAAAGTCGATTAACGTCTCCTCTTGCTCGATTGTAACGAACGATGTGATCGGCGGACCTATAATAGATCTCGCAAAGCAGGCAACGTCGATCAACCTCTCCGGATGCGAACAAATATCGGACTTCGGACTTGCGCATCTGAGTGCGATCACGAATCTGACATCGCTCGACCTCTCCAGATGCGAACAAATAACGGACGACGGACTGGCGCATCTGAGTGGACTTACGAACCTGACGTTGCTCGACCTGTCCAGCTGCGGACGAATAACGGACGACGGATGCGGCGCATCACGACAACGCTTACGAATCTGACGTCGATCAGCTTTGCTCCAGGTGCGGAGAATAACGGACGATGGACTGGCGCATCTGGTGGACTTACGAACGCGACGTTGCTCGACCTCTCCGACTGCGGACATATAACGGACGACGGATGGCGCATCGACAACGCTTACGAATCGACGTCGATCAGCACGCGCCAGTGCGGGAGAATAACGAACGACGGACTGGCGCATCTGAGTGGACTTACGAATCTGACGTCGGTTATGCTTGCCTATTGCCGTAACATAACGGACGACGGACTGGCGCATCTGAGTGAGCTTACGAATTTGACGCAGCTTAAGTTTGCCTTGTGTCGGAACATAACGAACAACGGACTGGCGCAGCTGGAAAGGCTCACGAATCTGACGTTGCTCGACGTCTCCGACTGCACAGAAATAACGGACGACGGATTGGCGCATCTCCAAGAGCTCACGAAACTGACGTCGCTCAACCTCTCGGGTTGCAACGAAATAACGGACGCCGGACTGGCCCATCTCAGGAGGTTCACGAATCTGACGTTGATCAGCCTCTTCGACTGCAACAAAATAACGGACAACGGACTAGCGCATCTCAGTGGGCTTACGAATCTGACGTGGCTTGGCCTTGTCTTTTGCCGGAACGCAACGGGCGGGTGGCGCATGAGCGAGCTTACGAACCTGACGTCGCTTAACTTTGCCTTTTGCCGGAACATAACGGACGACGGACTGGCGCATCTGAGTGAGCTTACGAACCTGACGTCGCTCAACTTTGCCTTTTGCCGGAACATAACGGACACAGGACTGGCGCATCTGAAAAAGCTTACGAATCTGACGTCGATCAATCTCGATTATTGCCCTAACACATCGAGGGCCGGACTAGATCAGCTCCCGAGATCAGTGCACGTTGAAAGTCGGATATGACACTTCTCTCGTTTCTGACCCTTATTTGAAAAGGCGTTCGATTCCGCGATTCAACCTCGACCAAGATCGCTACATCGGGGCTCTGAATGACTCCTACAACTTGCTGCAGCTCATACGAACATACACAATATTTATAATGGCCTAGCAATATGCTTACGAACACATCCTTATTGTATTGTGAGGTATTTACAATCCATTTTAGGGGGCTCCGAATGACTCCTACAATCTGCTGCAGCTCATACGAACATACAAAATATCTATAATGGCCTAGCAATATGCTTACAAACACATCCTTACGCGACGATACTTCACTTTTGAAAATCGCCGACTCTACGATCTATGATATCGCACCGGCGCGTACGTGCTCTCGGCAAGCATTCTTGTACGCCTCGTAAGCGTCCACAAGATCGGAGGCGCATCGCCGCATCTGTTCCGCCGCTTCCGCTCGGTCGCCATCGTCGCGATCCGCGAGAAGCGCGCCGCGAGAGTTGGCGGCGCTAAGGTTTCTCAGCAGCGACTGTCGGGTCGTCTGCATCAACCGTTCTCGCGCATG
This sequence comes from Cymbomonas tetramitiformis, assembly GCA_001247695.2. NCBI lineage: Eukaryota > Viridiplantae > Chlorophyta > Pyramimonadophyceae > Pyramimonadales > Pyramimonadaceae > Cymbomonas > Cymbomonas tetramitiformis. The sequence continues at coordinate 171,661 of LGRX02033144.1, read as the reverse complement.
TCCCATTCGTTTCAAAGTGTTTATACTTTGATATGCAATCGAAGTGAAATATATGCGAACATGGTAGCTGAAACGCGTTATATTTCGTCGTGTCATAAACGCATCCTAACAGATAAGGCACAGATCGCACCCGTTTTCGTCTGACGTTCGAGGCATTAGCGCTATTTTAAAGGTTGTCCTTACAGTGCCCACAAAAGCATATTGAAGAGTAGTGAAATCTGTGAATTTTATGCTTGATGTTGAGTTATTGTTAACAGTAAGATTATCAGTATATATACCAACGGTTTGTCGGGTGGAATGTGTAGACTCTTTTTTACATCAAACGACTTCACATCATGTCCTTTACAGAATTGCCTAACGACGTATTACATGTCCCACAGACCGCAAATGATGCTAAAACATTTTTGGATTACGCCGTTTTATGGCAAATACAAGAAAATTTAAAACAAGCAGATTTAAAACAAGAACATTTAAAACTTGGTGGATGGTTTAATTCGTTGATTGAAGAAATAGATAAGGACGATAAATTCATAAACTTTGTGCAAGACGACTTTGCGTATTGGATATTCTATTCACGTAATAAGCATGAATTGCAAGATACTGCAAAGAACATTGTCAAGGGCCTTTCAAAAGGTGGTAAACTGTTTATATCTGATACACAAGGAACACATGTGATGTTTGACGACAATGCGGATATGGCGTATCCTTGTCCTTATGGCAATAACATGTATATAACATCCTCGATTTGTGAAACACCGGACGACATCAGCAAAGAACATCTGCATCACTGTAACATATATGACATTGCTAAAGACGAATCGTATTTTCTTAAGAAATTGACACCTGGCACGAAGTATGTACACTTAGATATAAACGGAACGATGATTCCAACCGATTCCGTCGATTCAGATAAGAATGATGCGACAAAGCAATTCAAAAAGGCATATAAGAAAAAATTCGAGTTTGTACCTGAGGCAAACCCTATATCAGAAGAAGACCTCCATAATATAGTGAACAGTTTTAAAAGTGGCATCCAACCGGCTGTCATGAGATTGTTTGAAACAGCTGTCAATCGAGGTATCAAAATCATATTGCGAACATTTGGACACGACACGCAAACGGTACGAGCCGCTATCTTAGGCATGAATGAATACAACTCAAAAGTTTCCGATAAGCTATATGCCGTATTTCGCGATACAACCTCGTTTGAATTTATGTCAATAAATTTTGATGACGAGAAAAAGCAGGAGAAGTTAAGAGAAATCCGAGATATAGTAGACAACCTGGCAAAGTCGAAGGTGCTTGAAAAAGAAACTCTTGTCACGAATATACAGGCTTCTCATCGGAAAAATATTATATTAGCAAATTCTGATGTATAGTATGTGGAGCCTTCAACGTATAGTATGCCTCTAGATTCATATGAAGGCTGATTGATTGTATGAATGCGGATTGAAACTTTTAATATATCTCCTTTCACAGATGGTCGCTGAAAGCAACAGACTATGAGATGTTGTTTAAATCGAAGCACCGTAAACCTTTAGGGTGCCTTTTGCCATTGCCCGACACAAAGGGCACGTTTTCACACGAGCGTTTTTTGCACATTCGGTGCACATGCACATATGTCCACACGGAATGATCGCCACTGACGGCGTCTCATCCATGCATAGTACGCACACATGATCATTGTTTTCTCGAAAAGGTAAGGTTGGGCGAGTATCAATTAACGCAGACGAAGCATTCGAGCGCGTGGCACACTCCTTTTTCGGTTCACCGACTTTCTCAAGCGAAGCCGTGACCGCGGCCGCCGATGTCGAGCAGGAAGGCCGGACTTCCTTCGTAGACACGCGATCTTCTACAAAAGCTGCATCCGAGATAAGGTTGCACGGTTGAGGACGATCTTCCTGGGTGACGTTTTCTACTTTGCCCATTTTCTTTTTTGATTTTCGATTTTTTGACTTGGAAGAAGCTGCGCAAGGTACAATAGGTACTTCGAGTAATTCCTGAAGAATCGCAGCCTTTTTTTGTTGCATCTCTACGATTTTGTTTTTCAGTGTGAGCGGTATCTTCGCAGCGGACTCTTTCAATTCCTCTTCGTCTCTGAATTGCTTAATCTGAGAAAGGTGCGCGTAGTTCACGTTTGTGTACCGTTCTGCAAGAATTCCGTTTTCAAGTATCCGAGACAAGGATGGTTCGGCGTTCATGAATCTGTGGAAGGCGGATTCGTTTGCATACAAAATAGATAAAGACAATGGCGTCTCGCCCTTGTCAGTGACGGTGTCGATCCATTTGACATACTTCTTGTTCACCTCTTTTGAGATGTCTGCGTGGCTTTCGGGTAGAGAGATGGACATAAGAATTTGCACAACATGCACCAGGTGTGTATCCGGATAAGAGACAGCCACGTAATGTAAAAAATTGTACCCGTTCGAATCGACGCTGACTTTTTCAGGAAAGTCCAACCATCGCATAGCTTTCGTCATATCGATGTTGTTGGATAGAATAATATCGATCATGCTCATAACAGATGAAACTGATCCGAAAAAGAAGCTGAAGTAAACGACGTTCATGCAAAACTTGTCCACGTGTTTTCCGTGCAACGACTCGACGAATGGTTTTCGCAAAAACTCGACACCGTAACCGTGATACAAATCTGCTCGTCCCCGAATTACGGTCAAGGTGCAACGTAGCACATTCCGCCTCTCGTTATCCACGGGAATGTTAATATCATAGGCGACCATGTCGTCGGACACTAAGCGTTGCATTTGAACCGATGAGCTTGTTTTCACAGTTTCCAGGTCCATACCTAGATCTTCAAGCACAACCGTCCCTTTGGAAGAGGCGACGTTGTCTTTTTCACCGTGAAATATCTCAAGAAACAAGGAATTTTGCTCTGGCAAGGATAGCGCGGAGCTGCCTTTGTCTTTCATATTGGAGGCGCTGATATACACGTGACTGTCAGGATGCACGTTTATGAAACACGAATACGCCAAGCCCACCTGTGCACGAATTCGTGTCATGCGCGCATGCACAGACTCTTTGAGAGGCGGCGGTCGAACGTTTTTAGGTAAAAGGCGTCCTTTGATCACGGCGCGGTCAGCCAAGTCATCTTCATAAACTTTAGAAATCCAAACGGACGCACCGAAAGTAGCTCTTCTCGGCATTGTGCAGTACACGAACTTGTCGATTACACGGCTTTTACTAGAAAAACAATTCAGGCGTAACTATATGTTATCGACCACGGTGAGGGAGAGCGACAGCGCTTGTTGGGAGTTATGATGAGGAGCGAGAGGATTATGAGAGAGAGTGACTGTACCTGACGATAAATAGGTGTTTTCGAATCCAATTGGCATTTTCGATCGATGACTCCATCATCCGATATCGAACGAAGGTGGTTGCACTCGCACCGATGTGACGCGCGTCATACAAAGGCGTCCGTAGAAATACGTGCTACCAAGGTACAAGTGTGCCGCCAACGCTCAATTCTGTCTCTCTTTTTGTTAACACCGTCCTTAATATCATTCATCTCTGAACACAACATACTTTTCTTGATCATGGCCGCATATGCAGGAAATAATTTACTGGAAGGTCCCCAGGTTTTGACATGTTTTCTGCAAAAATGAATCTATAAAAATAATGTAAGAATCGTACGGTGCTTTTAAGAGAAAAATAGGGCGCCATCCGATTAAAATCGATTGGTTTAATATCGATTCGATGCAGTGCGATATTAAAGAGGTTGAATATCGATTTTTGAGTATATAAGATGTTCTACCTTGATATTATACTCATTTTAAGCAGAATTACCAAATTTTACTGAAAATAAAGTATGTTTCTGATTGATTTTGATGAAGTGCTTCGTAGCCATCCTGTACACATCGAGTGTTTGAGGAAGTGGTATTGTAGGCTGTAGCCTTTCACGTAGGCTATATTATGACAGTATGACAGGTAACGACTCGAAATTGGGCAATATTATGATTGCACTCCATGTTCTACCGAATTTAGAGTTGCGGATAAAGCAGGTTGGCTCGAATTGCAACGGTAAGCAGCAACACGTGCGCGTTCAGGTAAAGTCAGATAGTACAATCTTCGTTGTTAAGCGGCTTCGTCGTTCGCTCGCAGAAGATTACTTATGCGCGTATATATATATATATACGGCTTTTACAAAACGATTTAAAATTCTCGCAACATAAGCTGTTGCTTGGACGACTGTGTTCACTCGTACGCGATATCTATTGTATTCTTAGATTCCTAGATTCTTAGATTCGGCGAGCAGTTACTTTATTGTTGATCAATTTCTGCAGTCACGGGCGGTGGGTTAGAGATGCAGTAAAACCCATACTTGTGTATATGTATAAACATACGTATATATAGGCGTTCAAGTGCAGTAAGAACTCTTATGATGTGCAAACATGTCTATAAGCATGAGTGCGCCTTTTATTGAACAACAAAATTATCCGAATGTGAGAGATGAAAACCGTCGCAATATGTGCGGTATTTGTTTAGAGTTGCTTTATGACACGCAGGATCAAAAGGTGTTTCAGCTACCATCATGTCCGCATAGATTTCACTTCGAATGCATATCGGATTATAAAAAATCAGATCCGGAGGGGAAGTGTCCTCTGTGTCGAGTAGACCTTACCTTTGAAGATTTGGGCATAGTTAGACCTATTAAAGTGTCTGACATCATAAAAAAATGCGATTCATTGGGACTTAATGATCAACGGTGCGGCGACTTGCTCGATACATATCTGACACAACAACAAAGCTTAGAATTACATGATGTACAAGAGCTTTGCGAATATTTCGTAATTGATAGTCCAAATTGTGACAAAGTGCTTAAAGCATATTTAGAAGGACAAGTAGCTCTAAACTCGGCTGATGTAATAAGCCTTTGCAATCTTCTCGGACCTACCAATATACGGTGCAACCAAGTGTTGAAGGCATATTTGGAAGGACAAGAAGTTCTACGCTCATTTGATGTGATAAGGCTTTGCGAATATTTCGGAATTGATAATCCAAATTGTGACAAAGTGCTTAAGACATATTTAGAAGGACAAGTAGCTCCAGACTGGTCTGATGTAAGAGAGATTTGCAAGCTTTTCGAACCTACCGATATACGGTGCAACCAAGTGTTGAAGGCATATTTGGAAAGACAAGAAGTTCTACGCTTATTTGATGTGATAATGCTTTGCAAATATTTTAGACCTGGCAATCCAAATTGCGCGACAGTAATTAAAGAATATCTGACACAAGAAGCAGATCTGAAAATTTATAAAGTAGAAGACCTTTGCAACGAATTTGGATCTAACGATCCAATATGCATCAAAGCGTTCAATACATATCTGGAACGACTATCAAGTCTGTCCGCGTGTGAAGTGGAAAGACTTTGCGAATGTTTTGGACCTGACGATCCAAAGTGCGCCGAAGTGCTCAATATATATCTGACACGACTATCAAGTCTGGCCGCGTATGAAGTAGTACAGCTTTGCAAATCTTTTGGACCTGACCATGAGAATTGCGACAAAGTGCTTACTGCATATCTGACACGGTTACCATATCAGACTACGTATGGAGTAGAAAACCTTTGCAATTATTTTGGACCTAACGATCCAAATTGCGTTAAAGTGCTGAACGCATATCTGGCACAATCATCTAATCTGACCTTGCATGCAGTAGAAAACCTTTGCAACTATTTTGGACCTGACGATCCAACTTGCGCCAAAGTGCTGAACCAATATCTGACACGACCATCACGTCCGAGCTTGTATGGAGTAGAAACCCTTTGCAAATATTTTGGACTCGATCATCCAAATTGCGCCAAATTGCAAAATGCATATCGGGCACAACAACAAGCCACAGACACGTAGGCCGTCAAACGGCTTTTTCAATACCTGACATTTAATCTCTACTGATCAATACTTGACACTATGCTTACTCATATAAAATAAATATTTTCAGCATCTTTATGAAATAATTCAACAGTAATCTATATATGTAAGCGTGTATCAAACCTCGCTGTGTAAACGTACCTTGCGGCCAGCCTACTTTTAAGGTGCAACGCGTAGCATGACCCCTTCAGTCACAGTTCTCATTATGAGTCTCGTCAAGTCAGCATATTGCTGTTGTAGATGATGAATTTGGGACAGACTCGCGTTGCGGTGATAGCGGTCGCCGTTTTGTAAAAATCGTGGAGGAGGTGTATCTGCGGGCAGACGTAAATAATCGCGTACACGCTGAAACACAGCCGGGTTGAAGAACTGTGTCGAATTGACAAACAAAATAGGATAGTCGTGAGGGTCTTCTGCGTAAGCGTTCCAGTGATCACGGATATGCAAGTCGTCCCGTGCATTACGCACATATTGTAAAAGATTAACATCACGTTCTTCACCCAACATATTGCAGTTTGTTCCCTGAATGTGTATGCAATGTTGCTTACAGATTCTTGAAGAGATTGCTATTCCTGGTTCTCGGAATACAAATATAGTCATGGTTTTTTGAGCATCATTTATCGTCATTCTTCTATTTGAGAATCGTTCGCCCTCAACGTACGTCAGCGATGGCGGAGGAAAACGATCGTGAACATGGTATATCCTGCTATGCGGTGCCACTTCGTGTAACCAAGACATCATCATTTTGCTGCGAACCCCTCCCTAACTACACACGATGTAATTCTGGTATGGCGCCATTTGGTGCTTCTCCTTTAAGCCCACGTCGTCCTCCATCTCCAACATACGCTTTGCATACGTTATTCCAAAACGTTTTGCATTAATCAATGTGATGCATGCCAATATGTAAAAAAGACTAAAACATATCGGACGCTTTTTCATTGTTTTGTTTACGCGTCACCAATACACTTAAAACAATTGAGAGTCCTTACGTGCTTAGATCGTACTCGTTTTCACCTATATATCTGTGTATGTATATGTATATCGATTGATAAAAAACGGATACGATGCTGTGTTGAGCGTTAAAAAAGTTATTCATAAACCATATCGTTTTTTAAAAAGGTATTAGATAGTGATAAACCCTCAAAAATGCAAAAAATATATTTGCAACGGATCATTGAAATAAGCAAATTGCAAGCAAGAATAAGACCTAAACAAAAAAAGTTATATGACAAGCTTTTTTATATTGCTACGTTAGATTTAAAGGCGCGTTCGGTAAACTAGGAAGGAGTCTGCACTTCAAGAGTTTGTACAAATTCATTTTGCAAGAGATTTCGTTTGTGAACGAAAAGTTTAATTATCATCACGCATCGAAGCATAAAAGTTGATGGTAAAAAACGCGCGCGTGTTCTTTTATTTTTTGTATATTATAAAGGTCGACCATAAATTTCATCCATAGAGTTTCTACATTATCGGGAAAATAATCATATATTTTGTCGGGTTTATTATTATGATGAGTAAACTTTGATGCTGAAAAAACGCGCGCGTTTTTTTTGCACGTGAAAAAAAACGCGCGCGTTTTTTTATTTTTTGTATATCATAAAGGTCGACCATAAATTTCATCCATAGAGTTTCTACATTATCGGGAAAATCATCATATATTTTGTCGGGTTTCTTATTATGATGAGTAAACTTTGATGCAGAAAAAACGCGCGCGTTTTTTTTTGCACGTGAAAAAAAACGCGCGCGTTTTTTTATTTTTTGTATATCATAAAGGTCGACCATAAATTTCATCCATGAAGTTTCTACATTATCGGGAAAATCATCATATATTTTGTCGGGTTTCTTATTATGATGAGTAAACTTTGATGCTGAAAAAACGCGCGCGTTTTTTTTTGCACGTGAAAAAAAACGCGCGCGTTTTTTTATTTTTTGTATATCATAAAGGTCGACCATAAATTTCATCCATAGAGTTTATACATTATCGGGAAAATCATCATAAATAATACATATCTGGCACAATCATAAGCCATAAACCTTGCTTTTTTGTCGGTATATAAAAAAAAAACAGAAGCCGTCCATACTACTCGCACATATTTACATTTCCATCGGTACCACGTTGAAATTATCTATACTATCTCTGATATTTTTAAATGTTGTAATAACACTGTCAAGATAGAGAGCGACAAAGCTTATGTTTATATCAGTCGAAACTTGTTCGCTGGTCATATACGTAAGAGTATTTTGAATAATGTTACAAATTACATGCGTCTTAATCCAATTACATAAAGTCGATATTAGAGTAGACATCGTAGATTTGCGTTCATTATACTGGTGAGAGAGTTGTATATAATCATTTTGTTTGTGATACACATTGATTATTTCTATCACAGTACAAGCGATCGACCACAATATATTACGTACAGTACATACGGTATCTCCCGGATCCGATACAGAGTAATGCGCATAAGTGCACACACCAGTCAAACCCTTATTTGTTTTCTGTAAATCGTCGATATCTATAAGAGTGAGTCGCAAACGTTTAGAAGAATCGCACCATACTCCAATATTTGAACTTTTAATATCCATATAATGCATATCGTCCTTTGCAACGCACAACATAATTTCTAAAAAATATATTACAATCTTAAATATTATTTTGTCGTTTACCTCGTCATTAAAGGATAATTGTCTACTATAAAGATAGCGTAACAAATCGTTATCATACATGGGCATAACAATCGAAGTAAACATAAATTTCACTTCTGGCGAATTTAAAGGTAGAGTTTCACTTATAGAACGTGTACAATATATAACGTTTGAATCTACCTCATTACCATTGTCGCTGTGCACTATAGGTATGCAATATGTGGTACGAGACGATCCGCAATCTGGGTTACCGGTGCATATATTCGACAAATAAGAGTATTCGCAGAGTTGATGCAATTGTTTTAAAGCGTAGTCTTCGGCATCTTGAGTAGATACCAAAAAAGATACAAACTTTAAGATTAAATGTTCATGTTGATATATTTGTCGATTAGGAGTAACCGATGGCAAGCTATCGTATCCTTCAATATGATTATTGCAGAACCTTATTGGATACGTACGGGTAGTTGCCATATTGTGTATCGATACTTGGTCGTATCGTACAAGTGCGACGTACTCTGCAGTATTTGAATTTCGGTGTGCAACTCTTTCTTGTATAGTATGTGCTACATTGTATACAACGTCTCCTACATACAAGTGTCGAGGACATCCCGTATAATAACATGTCGGCGTTTCACCAGTTTTAGCATATGGATAGAATTTGCTTAAAGGTATAATATCAACGTCATTAATCTCATATTCTACTTTCTTAATTGATGTATCATATAAATTTTTGGAGCAAGTAGTACTTATGATTTGTTCGCTTTGTGAACATTCTATATTAGTGAGCGACATCGTCACCAGTATATATCACAAATAAGGTGCCTATATATATACGCGCGTTTCTTAGTTTATACATGTTTGAACAAACACCGCATTTGATTTTTATAAGTAAACTTTCGTTTTAACCTCAAGTTCTACAGCGTCCCTTATTCTGCGCCTCGGCCAGATCCACGAAAAAAAGTTTGCAAAAGGCACCGCGAAAACGGTGTCACGTTTTTGAATCTTCTTCGTTCGAAGCCATAGATCGTGCCATTTTACCGTAACGTTGTATATATACCAGTTTTCACGATAAGCAACATCGTTGCCCGTCGTGCAGAAAGACAGCAATCATGACTATTAAAAGCGCATATCTATGTATGGGGCAAAAACGTAAGTTAATCATGGAGATTCCTCACCTATACGTAGAAGCAACAGGGACGGAATCGACAGAATCCCAAGAGAAACGCAACGCTTTGTTACCTTACTATTGCGTACGTCAATTTTTAGACGAAAACTCAATGCAAGGATGGAGACCTAGATACGATGATAAATTACAAATTTCTGAAATAACGAGTAAAACACAATGTAAAGAATTGTCGCGCTCGCAGAATCCGATTATAGAAAAAGTAAAGAGTAAACTGGCGGAGTTGGTGGAAATTATGAATGTCGGCATGAAAGGTATATAAATTTATTTCCGAAATCGCACTCTTAAGTTTCCTAATGGAAACATGCATTCCGACGTACATTCAGATTTTGACGATATATATATATGCGTCGTATGATTGTCCGCTTGGACGAAAATCCCATTTCCACGTATATATCGGAAAAAAATATAGAAAGTGGCGAAGATCTTCGAGAGTGCAATAACTTCAAGCGCGGCGATGCGACTTATTTTTCCGCTGTACGATATCACGCGATTCCTATGCGATACTCGCGGGATGTCGTGCACATCTCGTTTTGTTGGAATGTCGAAGAGATGAATGAGAACTTTATCGAAAGCGAAAAGAAAGCCTTGGAACAGGCTTGGAACTCGATAGATCAAGATCTCGTGTCGATGCGTGTCGATCAAGTTTGTGATCGCATAACAATGTGTGATGGCCAACCAGATGATAATCCGTTTTGCAGCTACAAAGATGAACGTATGACGAAAGTTAATTATTGCAAAAAGGAGGAATTTGAAGAAGAAACTGAAACGATGGATACTATACTTGAAGCACTAGCGGAAATTCACAAAAATGAAGTAGAAATTTCGAATTGAACAATATTTGTGCACACTCTGCACGTTGCACATATATGTACTACTGAACATTTTTTATAGTCGCACGGAAAAGCACGCCATCAGTCCATCGTACAAAGCATGCAGGCTGTATCACGCGTCTACTGACGCGTGATGCGACGAGGCGACTCCTGCGCGTAGTAGGGAGCGTGCGAGTATATATATATTTCATAAAACGAATTCGTTGGAGCTCGATTCAATTCTTTCATGCACGCACTTTCGATACGTTTTACGAAGCTTGAAAACACCGAAATTTACGTGAGCGGGAAATGAATTAAACACTGTAACAAAATAATCATGACTTAAAAGTTGTACGGTATAAACTTCTCATCGACAACCAACATTCCGTCTGGAACAACGGACACCTTGCGGAGAGCGTGAAATCTCGTATTTACGCGCGCACGATGACCCTACTTTACAGACAAAATTTGATAGCACAAAATCGGCAAGCTGTAACCGTAATCGCATCGTCTTGTCTCCAGCGCACGCGTCCCACGCCACGGTCGTACTTAAAACGCGTATTCGTTCTGCAGAGATACGATAATTAAGAGACCGTACGCCCGCTGGCGTCGTCCTATTTCTTGAAACGCAAATTTGTACTTTTGCATAATTTCATTCGGGTAAATTTTTTCGCAATACGCTTTAAGATTTTTCATCGTTGCTGTGTATTGGTCCATGTCGATTTCAAAATCTTGTACGTTCTGTAACAATGCATCTTCGGCCGCTCGTGTTTTTAAACTATACAATTTATTACAATAACTCTCATACAGAATTTTTTTGTGCTCATTGTAATCGCCTCCCTCGAAATTATTTTCATAAAAGAAGACAAGCCAATAAAAAGCAATCTCCAACTGATCCGTACTGATACTTTTGACACACGCAGCGTACACGAGGTTATATGCGAGATTTTGGTAAACCTTTAATTTTACACAAACCTTTTCTCGCTCTTTGTCCGCAAGCAACCCGAAAAAAAGCACGTGCTCCTCGCTGGTCCACACATACGAAGGAAACCTCGGTACAAAATATGGATTGGATCCGTGTTTTATTTCCTCCATATAAATTTGTGAACAGCTACGCAGCAGATGTAGCACCACCGCATGATAATAAAAAATGTTCAGCTGATAATCTGACGAGTAATCGGTAACGTCATTAACTACGTTCGCAAACAGCACCACGCGGTTGATATGGGTTTGAGACTGTCCACGGTGCACGCCCGAGATCAAATATATGTCGCCATACCCTTCGTATAAAAGCTCCTCGATGTTCTCTTCACGATAAAACTCTTTACTGTCTCGTAAAAAGTCGATATTACCCACCAACTCAGCGTGCGACTTGCTTGACTCTTGCAAATGATTCTCAGCTTGTTCCACGGTGTTTGAGAATTCCGGGCTAAATTTGTTGTAATCCTTGCTGTAATCGTACCGAAGGATAGGCTCACTGGCAGAATACATCCGTTTGTGGTAATCGACCGCGTCTGTTATGGGCGCATGTGCGCACGTGATAATCCCGTTATGCATAAGAAATTCGCACGCGCCCGCACATTGTATAAAATTTTTCCACTCCATATCTGCCATGCCGAAAGTACTTGCACACTTGCTACAAATATCAAATAATCTTTCGTCGTATGATATTGAAAGATCGAACTCGATTTCAGTTATGGTCTTAGAGCGGTAATAATAAAGCCGGATTCTGTCTTTGTCAGTGCCATGTGATACTTGCATCAAAACTCGCACCGTAAAGTATCGTTTTGTTGATCCGACAAATTGTCGATCTTGTGCAGCTTCCGTTTGCTTTACAAGGTCGGCGATTTCCTGCGATGTTTTACGCGGATCGCGACGTGTACCTTTGAATACTTGCGTACCGACGCATTTAGAGAGAGGCATGGCGATGCTCGCGTAGTGCACACCGGTGTGCATCAGGTCCCCGTCAAAATCTTTGCGGTGTACGTCACGAACGATCTCGTTCTCCTTCAATGCGTTGGCGTACGGATGTTCGGTCGGCATATCGAGGTGCCAAACCTGTCTGCGCATGCTCGAGTGTATTTCTGATTCGCTCGCTACCGAGCAGAGCAGTGAATTTTTTTGAATGCGGTAACCTTTTGCAAAAAAATCTTCCTCACTCAATTTGACCGCTAACTCTTTCATAAGGCCTTGTATACATTTTGCGTAGTAGGTACCATTAATCCACTTCTCATAAGCTTCAAAAAAACGACTATCGTTAGCGTCGTCAAAATAGGACGCCTCCACCAATCTCCGTTTTGCCTCCGCCTTCGACTTCACCTCTTCAATGTGAGGAACGTTCATTTGCACGACATTTGCGGATATCAGCTCGACGCCCGTTAAACCTTCCTTTATCGATTTTGTCGCTGCTGCGCATATCCAGTCAACCATTTCTTGTTGTCGTTTGTCACTTAATTTGTGTAAATTGGCGTTTTCATCGCGCTGCCTCAGTCGATAAAAGGTGGCCGCTTTCTCAAAAAGCGCCTGGCGGTACTTATAAATGCTCGAGCTGCCAACTGAAGGTTCGGCAAGTGCTGGTGCGCTTGGGCCTGACTCGCCTTGGTCGCGTGCGTCACTTTCGTTGCTTGATGTCCTATCTCTCTTTTTGCTATTGGTAGATATTGCCGTATTCGCAAAGGTCATCGACAGTCGCGCCAAATCGTTGCATACCGACATTCTAAACGGTCACACTGAGCTTCACGATAAATAAAGTTTCGCGTATTTATACGTTGGTACGGCATTGTTGTCATTGTTATTTTAGTCGACAGGTGTTAATCAATCCGACGGGGGAGGATATCTGCGTCGAAGAGTAGTGCGCACACCCGATCCGACGGTACTGGTTCACGGATTTTGCGGAATCGGATAATTGTATTTGGTGAAATACTTACTCCGTTCTTCGTATTTTGCGTCGAACACGTTTTCTAAAAAAATCTTGTAATCCTCGTTTTTCATGCATGGCTTAACAAATATTTTGTGAGGCAGCAGATTAGCCAAGTAAATAGCAAAAATCGGGGGGTAAATGGTTTCCTTGCCAAACAATTTTTCATCAGGAAATATTGCGTCGATGGTAAGCTTCATATCATAACCGATATCTCGTGATCCATACGTATGGGGATCGATATCAATGTAGTGCACGCGATAATAACGAACGCCATCAACATCTATAAACAGATCAGCGGTGCTTCGTTCGTACGTGTTTTCACTGTCCATACTTCGTGCGTATTGGTTATATGTTTCGACACAGCTTATAAAATCATCAAGTTCGAAATTATGGGTTGCGATGGCAGCGTCGGTGATTTCTACGTACCAATTGCTAACCTCGTACCGATGGCTGGTCCATGGCCAAAGGCGCTTCTGCACACCGGTATAATCGTAGTAAACGGGTGAATTCACGTTGGTAGTTAGCACCAGATCTTTTGACAAATTTTTACCAATAAATTCAAATATTTCACTTAGGTGAGTTGCATTTCTTGGTACAATCACCGGGTCAATCGGTAGATAGGAGTAATCTATGGTCATATCTGGTCTTATTGGGTCAAATTTTATGTTATTTTGCCGCATGCTCGTTAGCGTGTCTCTATGATAACATCGGTTTTTACAACTGTTATTAGCGTCGTACAAAGCATACACGTTGTGTGCACTCGTTGGAGGCTCGAGCGAAGTCAATGCAATTTCGTCATCGGGACGACAACAAGGTGCGTCCACGTTATGTTCATCTTTGCAAAATATTACATTTTCACCCGTGGCATCAGTGGGCGCCGGTGCAACTCTAACGATAGACATGTTCTATTCTATTTTACCACTCGTACACACAAGAAGCTTGTGTACTTATACCAGTATTACACTGCTTGAAGCTCCGGTGCCAATCCGTAAAAGCAACTTTTTTACGTTACTGCCTTTTAGGACATCTCTACGTTGTGCGCGCCTCTGTATAGTTCAAGCCGTTCGTGATCGTGTAAAACCATAGCAAGGTGTACACCAAAGACATGCCGTTGTTCAGGTCCGCGTCATCCGTGCTATCATCCTGAAACGATTGCAGGTGAGCGTCCACACTCTGCAGCGTCAACGTCTTTGCAGAGGTGCGACCTCTGACGATAAATTTTCTCTAAATCTGATAAGATACGTTTAAAAGAATTTTATAGTCGTGAAAGTGCATAATAAAAAGGCCCCATTAGCTCAGTCGGTTAGAGCGCTGGTCTTATGAGCCGGAGGTCATGGGTTCAAGCCCCATACGGGGCAGATACGATGCTGCGCATGGATATTCTCATTTGTACAATATACTGGACGTTCCGTTAAAATATGATTGATTTCATCCAAAAATGTGTGTTTGTTCAATGTAATAATGATGATATAAAAGATGCGCAGAAGCGATAAAAAAACGCCACTTTCCTTTATTAAAATGTGTTTTGTAGAGTATCTTGTAATTATAATCGTGCAATAAGTTTTCTTATTTAAAATTAAAAACGTGTGCAAATACATGAATACATGTAATAACGCGATTAAAAAAAAATAATCATACGTAAACGACAAGATGAGATATGATAAAAGGTGTTTGTACTTTTGTAGAACTTTTACATCTATTTTGATAAACATAAATCACGACACATGTTGCTATACAAATATCATACGCAGAAATAATAAATATGATGTGATATTACATAAATCCAGTAGCAGCGAGAATTGTTCCGAACAATCATTCAATCTAATAGTCTATAAAGATGGTGCTTACAAAAAACGTAATATGTATTTATATGTAAAAGTAAAATCTCAAATAATTACACAAAATGCATGCTAACAAAAATGTTTCTTATCGCTTTTATTTCACATTTTTTTAAAATTTTGTTTTATACCTTCAATTTTTCTTATTATTGAGTTCAGATCCGTGTCTGTAGGCGTGCCATAAACACGATTTACGACGAATGTAAAATATTGATCTAATCTAAGTTTAAATATATCTCTTTCAAGCTCATCAAGAATACTTTCGGACTCACTTTTCGAATTTAAATTTGTATTATTGTGCATAAAATATTTGTTGTATTTTTCAAAAAATTTCTTGTAATTTTCCCTGAAATCATCAGCATATTTCTTAATATATTCGGGTAAAAAATGTGTAAATAACTTTTCTTTTTCGATATATTCTGACATTGTAAGGTTTGGTTTGTCTGACACTTTGTATACCATAAAACCTAGGAGTTTTGCTGTAATCAAAATAAGCTTACGATCATCTTTTGATAGTGCACCGACCTCCACATTCAAGTCCTGTAAAATTGTCATGAAGGAATCGATTTCTACAAATTTTTGACTGACATCTTTTATTTTTTCGTCTTTACCTTTTTTTTTGCCGTCGTCATCCCTTCTTTGGGATAAAAATTCCGTATATGTGTCAAGTGTAGATTTATATATTTTGATTCGACTCGTATTATAATTCTGATACGCTTTTTTTATAATCTTATCATGATATACATCTTGCAGATATGTTTCAAGTGTAGCTTCATACATATTGATTTTTATTAAAATATCGTGTATATATTTATTATTACTGAGATGCATATATTTTTTATAAAATTCTTTATGTCCTTTTTTATTCTCAATTATATATAAAAAAAGTTTTGGTTCAACGCTATCCGTACGATCTGTCAATCTATCAATGTTATTTTCGCATGTATCAATTTCTGCTTGATTTTCATTTATTTCAATTTGAAGTTCATGAATATCTTCATCACTACTGATTTGATCTTTAGGTTTGTCAATTTGTTTTTCATCCCCACTGATTTGATCTTTAAGTTTATCAATTTGTTTTTCATCCCTACTGATTTCATCTTTGAGTTGATCAATCTGTTCATTATAAATACTGATCATTTTTGAATCTACAGATATTTCTTTTATCGATTGATCTATAGTATAAAATCCGTTCTCAATCTCTTCAAAATCAGCTTTAGCTTCCATTTCTGTCTTATCTTTAGAGGCACGGATCATATTGTCGTCGTTTTTGTTTAAAGCAATTATGTTTTGTTCTATACTTCATTTTTGTTACGCATATATATACTTTGCTATGTTTCTTTACGTAAAAGTAGAATTTTAAATACTTGATCAAAAGACATGCTAATACGTAGATTTGTCAAACACTTCCCACGACTTATATTGCAATATTTCTTGTACAAGTCGATTGATAAATGTAATTTTTAATAGACTTATTACTTATTCTTTAATCGTTTTCTCATTTTAATAAGTAGCGATTAAATATACATGCAAGATTTTTCACGTGGTGTATACAAAATTTACAACGAACACCCGTCGCAAGACGTACCATTTGAGCAGCTTGACCGACTTCGAAAGTGATGATGAATTTAGGTCGTAACTTGATGCCGTGTTTGTCTGATTCTGCCTATACATGCGACTCCAGTACTACCGGTCGATTTTCTTCAACCCAACTCCAGAACCAACCAAGCTTACGCAGACTCTCGTGTAGTACCGAAGTGGACAACCTCAAATGGGTTTACAAATACGGCGAGCGTACGGGTGTTCGCGGCCGAGACGAGGCTCGAACTCGTTTGATTATGAGCAAGAGCGGCATCTGCGCTGACGCTGTACCGTTTCGCTATAACCATCATTAGATGTTTTTTTTGATGTTTTTCGATTACATAGGTGAGCACGATCAGAATGCATATTACAATTTACGCCACTTAATTAATCGACTCTTCGTGTGTTAATGTTGATAAAGCTGCATCTTGTAAACCCATGCAATATTTAAAAAGCGATGTTTGACGACTTAGGGCTCTCATTTTCTTTTTTTCAATTTGGTATGATATTGTTTTGTCGCGACTATGGAACTTTTGCGGTGTGCGTAGTTGTGACAGTTTTGTATGTTGAAAATTATTTATCTTTTCTTTAAAACTTTTCACTTCGTTTTGCGATTCAAGTGTAAGATGATCATATAGGTCTGCTTTCGATATGTACAAGATCTGAAATTCAACGATCGAAACATGTTGATTTGCGTTTTCAAATTTAAGAGAAAAAAGAATCGTTCGTGTCGTATCCAATATGAAGCGTGTACGCGACGAAGCCGATTGCGTACAACGTTTTGGTCACATCTTCAATAGAGCGCCTCGATCCGTGCAGGTTGAGGCGTTGTGTCATTTGCGAGCGCATCCGGATTCTGATATAAGTATTGTCGAGATCGACACTGGCGGTGGTAAATCTTTGGTGGGTGCGTTCAAGATAATAGAAGATGTACAAGCAAAGCGTAAACGTAAAGGGATATACACTTGTGCCGGTATCGGATTACAGACGCAATTAGCCAAAGAGAGTTTGACATGGAACTTACAGAACATACGTGTTGCGTGTTTGTTTGGAAAAAATCAGTATCACTGCGCCGAGAGGGTGTCTCGATTCATCGCATATCCGCCTGCGAGGTTCACAGAATGGAACGAGAATTTGAGAAACAGTATTGTTTATTTCTTGGAAAACGAATTGCTGGTAAACATTCGTACGGTTCCGAAGGAATGGTTTTACGTACCACCTCGAAAACGATTCGAGGATTTCTTCAAACGCAAAGATATTCAACAATTAACGGGTTCTAATGTTGAAAGCAAGTTTGAATGGCTATGGGAATGCGTGAGCTCCTCTTCGTGCGGCTGCTATATCACTTTAAAAAATGAAGTGATGTTGCAACCGGATAGAGATCACGCGATCGATGTGGACAACGTTGTGAAACAGACGACGAATTGTCCTCACGTATATGTGAGACTGTCTAGTAGAGATGCGAACTTTATCATCATCAACATGTCCTTGCTCTTTACGTATATCGCGTACGACATTAAGTTGCTGAATGCGGATACGTGTCTGATTATAGACGAAGCTCATCTTTTGTCCAAAAAATCGGACGCTCTGGTAAACTCGATCATTCCTCCCGAATTCGATGTCGGTGACGTCCAGGCGATAATAGAGGACTGGATATCAAAAGGTGTGCACGATATCGCTCGAGGAGTTAACGCCGACGCGTTCGAAAAAGAGTGCGGTAATACGGATAACATCGCGTTTCGTAACACTCGATTATGTCAGCATGTACGAAACAATTGGTACCATTGCGATCCCGAACCGTACATACAAGGAAAACGTAAACTCTGTAGTATCAAAAAAACAATTACGGAAATTAGAAATTTTTTGCGAGTTGATGAGCAACCGGATACGTATTACAAACGCCAACAATATTTGACGGCATTACAAATAGTGATGAAGAACGAAGAATGTGATTTTGCAGCGAAAAGGATATTTGACAACATCAAGGTCGGCACAATGAAGTATGACGACAGATTGGAACCTGTGATGGTTCGCTTTCGCAAGTTTTCGAATTTGGTCGTCGATACTTATTTACAAGAAAATATATACAATGACGAATCGATCTCGCTGATGCTTAATCTTGGAAAAATAACAATGTCTTCAGATTGCGACGCGGTCAATTTTTTACATCACTTATTGGAAACATCGACAAGCATCGTCAAAGTTCTATCATGTATGAAACTTGCGAAACTGGCGACCTGTCAAACGGAATGGACGGCAAGCGCAAACTCTCTTATCATACCTAATCTATCGCGTAAAGGTATCAAGTACGAGCCGTCCGTATCTTTACGAGCGAGCAGAATGTACGAGAAATTGTGGTCGCCGACAGTAAATAGCGGCGGAGCGCTTCTTATGAGCGCTACGATGACCGATCCAAGCGCCTCTACCGGTGCGTCTTTCGATTCTTTTAAGATTGAAACTGGGTTGGACCGCGTACTTTGTCAAAGTTCGATTAACTTGTTTGTTAGGGAATCATCGTTTGATCGAAGCAAGGTGACGTTTTTTACGCCAGTCACTCGTCATCGTTTTAATTATAACCTCTTCGAGCGCGACCAATCGGCTAAATGTCTTTACTTAGAAGAGATGTCCAACTTGATTGCTGAAGTCGCGGGCAAATCCTTAAAATCTACAATCGTACTCTGTCCCAATCTGAATGAATTGCGAATGCTGAGAAATTTGCTTCAGCAAAAAGTCGAGCAGGTTCGACACATCGATTTCGGCAAAGAGCAATTTAAGTTTCAAAACTTTGTTGACACGAATGAACGGGCGATCATCTATGGATCGGAAGGCTTATCCACCGGTATTGATCTTCCGGGTCGTCTCGGGGCAATCGTTATCACACGACCTTGGAACGTGAAATGGCCGGATGTCCTTTACAACTACGAGGCTTTCATACTCAACAAAATAAACGTCAGGCGTATGCAACTTTACGTGAGACGCAGACAAACGATACAGGCGATAGGAAGATTGCAAAGGTGTGAGACAGATAATGGCGGTGTTTACTTGTTCGGAGATAATGGAGACGCTGAGATTATAAGAGACGCGAAGTACGCTATATCGGAATTACATAAAATATAAAGGCATCCTCACAATTTTTTCACTTCAACTTTAATACTTCAAGAAGTACGTCTTGCCCCGACCGCAAATCATTTCCTTTTAAGATTTTAGTTTTTACCGATTCCATCCTAGGTGCATTATGAGTTATAGAATCATTTTCGTACATATTCAGTCTGCATGTCAAGCTTTCTACGGTATGCTGGAATCAAACCGCAAACTCAAAGCGTATGCATTCAACTACACTCTTGTTGCTAAAACTCTTCTCGCTTAGACAAATTTCGGCAAAATCGGTATCGTTTTTCGATTGGTCGTTAAGTGGCGATATGTCCATATGAAGAATGGTATTTGTAGTGTTGTGTATTGTTTGCGCATCGTCGAACATCACAAAATTGCCATTAGAATTTGTCTGCTTTATGACGCTCACAGAAGAAGGCCCCTGCGTATAATCATAACAAACAAAAATTGTCAAACTGCGATAAAGGATGCGCCTTAAGAAAAACCTCTTCGCTTACCTGATAATTCAAATTGTTGACTTCTTCGTAATCCGTTTCGTTGTGTAAAGGTCGCTCCGAAATAAAAATTACGTCTAGTAAGTTATCTTTGTTCGTGTCCACGACACCCAGCATAACAGGTTGTGTCTCATCTATGGTCGCTATTCCTGAATGTAAAACGATTGTGCTTGAATAATTTAAGGTTTTGTCACATACATACAGGTGTATCTCGTACGTGGTGCTGTTTGGTTTTAAGGATACGATCAAGTCTACGTCACCATCATTGTCTATATCGGCACCTTGTATATCCCAGATAAAATTATACCCCCAACTGCCATTTGAGCTCACGACTCCATCATTACGGTCGCGTATTATTTGAGTGTTGAACTTTAGCGTGTCCGATGTTCCCATCAAGGCATAAATACCTCCGGATAAGTCGCACGTATCTTGACAATCGAAGAATGTATCATTTTTTTGCGTGGCTACTATAACGTCCAAGTTTCCGTCCAAGTCAAGATCGATTACGAGTATAGATTGCAAAGTCACGTTTGTTTCAAATATAACATCTTGTGATAAAGTGTCGCCAGAAATGTACATATCTGAAAGTTTTGTCACTGTGTAATTCTGAAATACAGAAGTCGATGTGGAACTTTTTTTCCCTGTTTGTTGTATTCTGTATTTTCCCGCTATCGCGAATATATGAAAAGAGTTTTCCTTATTTGCTAAAGAAAGATTATAATACGTAGCATAGTTGTATAGATAGTAACCCGTGCTTGTAGAATCCGCATTTTCGTAAAGACTGGTCACAGTTATCTGATATGCTTGAACTTTTTCGTCTTCAATGTAATCTACACGCAGTATTCGAGTTTTAGAGTTTGTTTTTTGGGAAAAAAAAAATATTTGACGCGTTATTACTTATCGATTTGATATCATCCAACGAAATATATTTTTTTGCGTTGTAAGTTTGATCATGTATATTAGATGTGTAAGCCGTCAAATTTGCTGACTCGTTTTTGCGTGCGTGATATACCATTGCGTCCTCTATGTATAATTCTGTCGAATTAACGGCATTCACCGATGCGATATTTAAGACGTGTGATGTTTGCGGATTCAATAGTGCGTACGTGTAGTAATCTATTTCTTCGTCAGGACTTTTTGCGGTGTTGTATACGATCACACGCATAGATTCCGATACTACGGTTGGGCTTGGAGGTGGTGGCGCCGAGATCATTTGTATGACAGAGTCGTCGGAATCGCTCGAATTATTCCCAAGTGATGTGATTAAGCCGATCATGAGTCCGCTTGACACGATTGTTACCACTACTATATGCACAACTAATATTGTCGTGACCAAAAACATTTTGTGTTTGCTTGTACAACTCTGTTACTGGTTATTTATATACATATATATAAATAATATATGCGTAATATCTATAAAGGCTTACAGTACATTTAAGATGAAGGCCACACAACTTAGGATGTCGTACATTTTATTTATCAATCATAACATGTTTTGTGCGTATGCTATATTTGACGTCGCATACGTAAAGTTTTCTAAGGTCATACGACAGCTAAGAAAACAGTCACAGCTATTTGTAGCAATATAAAAAGTTTAATTTTTACTTAAAGTGAGAAATATGACTGCCGCTACGTAAAGTCAATATATCAAAAAATCTTAAGTGTCGCATAATAGAAATATAAAACGCCCCTTGTAAGTCGTACCCTCCTAATATTTCCATTACAATGTCCGTATTTTTCATGTTTGCACAATGCTTCATTCAACAATTTGAAATTTTCTTATAAAATCAAAGTTTACTTTTACGTCTATCGACTATGCACATTATCATGTTTAAGTCGATATAGTCTTTAACTTGTGCATGCTTTGGAGAGTGTTATTAAAGCATACAGAATAATCGCACGAATATTTCGACAACGAGGTTGATCATACAGTGTCAAAGCTGTATTAATTATTCTTGTGGCTTGTTATCGATCTTGTTCAGTTCTTCCACAAGTTTGTTCCAAACATATGCGGCACTTCCTTCGATAATTGGCTCGCCTTTACTTGGCTTAACTTTTTGAAAATAACCGTTATTGGTGTTTGGCGTATTTGTCTTCTTTTTTGAAGAATTTTTTTCGCTATTGCTTGTAGAAGGCATTCGAGGCATTTTCTGCAAGCACGACATGACTAATTATATGTGATGTACCGACGTAATAATTTTCACGCGTATTTATAGTGTTGTGTCGACAAGAAGTGTCAAAATGTGTGTCGACAATGTTAGGCTCGTTCTTACCGATGTAGATTTGTTTAGGCTACATGAAGTATACAAAAAAACGAGAACTTTAAAAGCTTCCCTTACTTCCTGTGTGCCTTCTTCAAAAGAATCATAATACATTCGTATGTTCGCCTTAAGCAATTCTTTGTGAAAAGCCGACACAAAAATAGTACCACACGAGTCTTTTTTTAAATCATTCAATAAACCTATTATTTTCTGGAAGTGCTCATCATTATTCATATTTCCTAGATTTTCGAATATATGACACACTTTTTGGAACATATGTACCTGTACAAAATAGCTATGAAGCAGATTTGCGACAATTAAATCTTGCAACGTCGATAGTTCTGAATCAATTTCATTATCCTTCGGTATATCGATGATTGTTGCGTACTTGCAGAACATGTTAAATATGTTTGTACGAGCGAATGTGGCCACATACTGCATTTCGTCAAAGAAAGTGTCCTTATTGTTTATATCGCATAGCGCGTACTGTACATCCCAATATCGTAAAACCGTTTCGTTGCTCATAAACACAGACACGTATCTTCCGCATCGCTTCGTGCAAACGATCGCGACGTAATATAAAGAGATCTGCATTGTGGTGTGCGGCTGCATCATGTAGTCAATCAGATTTAATTTTTGTAGTTTTCGGGCGATTTCGCTTATATGTGTTTCTGTACTGGACATCTGATCATTATATTTTATCATTTGTGATAAGCTATCTGTAAAAAAACCGAAACAATTTGTAAAAAATTCGGTATCAAAGAAACTATCGAAGATGACACATGCATGCTTATTACTTCCGGGAATTCCAGTTATACTTATAAAATGTTTGCACTCTGTTGTTAAGTATCGGTAATAAGTGTAAGAATATTTTTGATCGGCATCTTGCATCGGATCTTGAGAACCTTCGATTACCGATCCCGTGATTGCATGAGAAAACGCGTTCTTTGATTTAAAAAATATTGGTATACGCATATGCGAAAGATTGGTTGTTTGAATGTCAGACTTCGCAGTAAGTTTCGGGTCGAATATATGCTTGATTCTGCGCATAACTTTATGTATGCTTTGAGACAACGTGTTCATCGCACCGGTGTTAATCTCTGTCCCGGTTTCGTCGGCAAACATATCATTTGAGGACTTTAGAGCGCTTTGTATCCATTCTCGTAGACCGGTATTGTGATATGTACCGCCAATGGAAAATTTGCTTAGACTAGCTTCAAATTCTTTCTCGCTGACGCTGTGTAAGTAATTTTTGGCATGGCCGACTTTTACCGCTTGAAAGTATGCATCTATCATCATAAGCATGTCGCAAGTTTCCCATGCGATGAGCATTGCGCTGGAAGTCATTTTTTGCGTGAGAAATGCGTGTGCTATTGCTTTCATACCAATCATAGCGATCGCCAGTACGGGCATTTTCATATTCGCGTTCTGTTTGTACGTTTTTGCCGGATATATCAAAGATTGCGCGTCAATCCTTTGCTGTGACGCATGACCTTCATGCGCAACATTAGAGTCGTCATTAATGTAAAAAGACATGGCTCGTGTAGGCGCAATCGCCGTGTTTTGTAAGCTACGATGCGTATATATATAATTACACTGACTTCATACATTATTTTGATTACTGAGTCGACGGTCGTGCGATTTCAAACCATACGGCGAGTCGTCTACATATGACCCGAATCGTCACTCGGCCTTTCCCAAAGGGTATCTTCTCCATATCGTTTCTATATGTTTATTGTTAACAATATTTGTTAAAGAACAACGCCGTACAGACAAGATGCTTGCGAATTTTTTATTTTACAGACAAGTCTCTGTTATGCGTGATCGGCATGAATATGACGCAGTTCGAAACAGCGTCGGTTTCGTCACAAATACCGACTATGTTGTTTATTATGTTACGTACTCTTGGTGATACTTTGTTTTCGTTGTACACTTGTAGTAATTCGCCCTGATCGATGTCGTAAATACATCCACTCGAATATTCTTTAAATTCGTTATAATAAGACAAATCATTTTCGTATGTTGTTATCATCTCACGGACAACACCAATAGGTAACCGCGTACGATATGTCTTCGCTTTATTTAAAAATAGTATAAGAAGCGACCGTTCATAGAGAGCATTACGCATGAATATTTTTAATTCGTCAGTTTGCTTTACGCACCATGCAAAAAAATCCGAATTATTCTTTGTATATGTAATTCGTGCTAAGTTTTTCTCAAGATATATTTGTAACCATTTTGAAAGTTTTATGCCGTACCATTGAAACATGTCCTTGTAAAAGTTTTCGGTGTTTGGTTGTAAAGATATCAAAGTGTAGAAATTATGATAATCGAGTCTTGAAGAGATTGAAATGTTATTTCTTAACGCTATTTCATGAAAAACTTCAAAACACTTTTTTTATAATTTTCACACTGAAATCATGATCTTGTATATATTTATATCCAAAGCTATAAAAAAAAAATTGTTTTATAAAAAGCTGATACATCCTTTTGACTGTCTTGTTTAATGTATACGAGTATCTTAACAATAAATCAGTAAATATTTCTATATCTTTTTCAACAAATTTTTTAACGTTTGTAATGACGACGCCGTGATAAAAGAATGAATGCTTTTTTAAATCTACGATAAAAACACGGACGAAATGATTATAATCCATGCGTTCTCTCAATCTCATCATTTCAAGTTTTACAGCAATGTAATTTAAATTGTTAAACCATATTTTCTGTTTTGTATATGGTAGATCTGATAGTTTTTGGCTTATATCGTGTAACCGGCTCATCAGTATGTCAGGAGTATGTCTGCACATAGTGATGATTATTGTTTCCAAAAGCACGTTCGATTCAATATTTTCTTCAAACATCTTGTTCATATCATATTCCTTCATACTATCATTCCATAAAGTGTGTGAGTGGTATAAGTATTCTGCAAATAATTCATGCAAATTATCGTCTAAATTGTCCCAACTATCTTCCATCTCTTTTAAAGCTTCTTTCAATTTTGTCGGATTTTTCTCATTTCTATTATAAGATTGAAGCTCAACATATAATCGATTATCCACAGCTATTCTTTTGTTCAGTATTGTACACAGCATATCCGGCGTATATATTTTTTCATAAAATGTACAAGCGACATGCGCAAATGCTTTATCTGCTACCACAAATTCTGAATATATGTTATCAAATATAATTTTGCACTTTTTCGATACTTTTTGTTTCAACTTTTTATTTAGCCCGAGATCAGATTCTGGTGCAAAATTGGCAATTCTGGATAGTATATCAACAGGTAATTCTTCAAATGTAAACGTTCGTGGGTTTGTTAGTTTTTTTAACAACTTTATTTTTGCTAAATCAATGGTTTGTGATACATAATGTACATCAATGTTTAGCAAGTCGTTGAGATCATTTATATCTGTGTCGCTTAAATTCTCACGAATTTTGGATAAGCCGTCATCGGACATAATTTTTTTCATTCTAATATGAAGTATTTTTTTTAAATTGCGTAACGCGTTTACATTCATTTTTTTAATAATCTCGTGCAAATCTTCAGTATGTGCTATTTGTATCTTGGACAGCAAAGCTTCAGAGAGTAAATTATATACGTTCGAATTGAAGACGTTCAACGGCAGAATTTTTAGAATTGAGAAGCCGTCCAACGATAAATCTATCATTATTTGGTCAAAATCAATATTTGATACGTTTTTAAATATCTCATAAAACATGTCGGCGATTTTACGTTTGGTATCATTTGATAATTCTAATTTTTTCTGATATAAAATTTGCAAATATACAAGCATATCTTTTGGTGATAAAGGCACATTTTTCTCTTCAAAAAAAGATGCATCGTACATCGTTTCATCTTGCTTTTTATAAGGATCTGAATTTTCGACATCCATTGTTTTTCCTCTGGTCGGATTTTTAAAAAAAGGGTTTCGATTGAATTTGAATTGAATTAGTTGGACCATCATCGCTGAAACCAGCAATCGGTAGGTGTGAAAAAGATTGCGCTGTTACGATCGTCATCACTGTATACTAATTCACGTATATTTCGCGCCGGATATATATACGTTGATTTTTGAAAACTAACACTTATTGTGTAATACCTTACTCATCACAAGTGTAAGATATTTTAAAAGAATTAAAGACATCGTCCCAAATCGATGACAATATAGATTATTGAAAATTTAATAATAGTATCTAATAGAGAATATTGCATACCAAAAAAGTGATGTCTCTGTTGTGCCAAATAACTATCGAGCACTCTGTCGCACCGTGGATCGGTACATTTGAAAAGTTTGTAAATCGTTTTGACTAAGGCATGCAGGTGAAGTGGGTTTGTAGGAGTGCGAGGTAATTGTCCACAAAGCTCTTACCTCACCACTGTTTAGAGGTGAATACTAGAGAACTTATTACTCCTTGAGCTAGCCCGCCGAGTCTAACTCTTCGATTTGAGCGTAAGGTATAAATGCGCAAAAGATAAAAAGTATATAAACTTAGACGGCACATGTATTCTTGTATAACCACTGAAACCGAGTTTTTGATCGACCTGCAGATGAATACATCTAAGTTCGATATTGATAAAACGCCTTGTCATAACGATGAATTGTTTAAAGAACTACAACGTGACATTTCGAAAGAGAGCACACAACGACTCGGAGAGTTATTTGCGCAGCGGTACAATAATAAGGCCGATGCCGTCAATTTGATTGTGAAAGACGAAGTGGATCTTGACACGATTACACGATGTAGCGTTATAAGCGAAGATCCAGATCTTCGTGAGTTCGCTTACACCACACTTGTGCGAAAAAAAATGATCCGATTGGATAACATCATCGAATTTTCTGATGTTTTACACAAGTATGATTATCTGAGTAAAATGATTCTAGATATAAGCATACGCGACAAAGATGTTGGGATAGAACATTTCATCGAGAATAAGTTATCAACGAAAGCACACCCAATAATCATCAGAAACTTCTTGCTGCATCTTTTGAAGAATATGCATGTGGACGAAAATATGGAGATTCGATGCGCGCCAATTTTTGAACAACTGAACTTGATTTATTTTTTGAAACTAAAAATAAAGATTCAAAAAAAAAGGCTGCATCC
The DNA here is from genome assembly GCA_001247695.2 of Cymbomonas tetramitiformis. Lineage (NCBI taxonomy): Eukaryota > Viridiplantae > Chlorophyta > Pyramimonadophyceae > Pyramimonadales > Pyramimonadaceae > Cymbomonas > Cymbomonas tetramitiformis. The sequence continues at coordinate 143,824 of LGRX02033144.1, read as the reverse complement.
GAAAAATTTCGACACCTACCGTGCGGAAGTATTTGAATTGCAGATGGCATCCGAAGTATACTACAGCATGATCGACAGCGGTCTTGTCGGTCACGTGTTCATAGATCGTCACAAACAAGATTTGAAATGTTTAGGTCTAGAAGATTTTGCATACACGAAAATGATAGAGACGGAACGTATAAACATAAAAAATGTAAAATGGTACCTTCGCAAATTTACCAATCCAAATTTAGCGAACGTGGCACTCAGAACTATAGTGCGAAACAATCGTATAACGCTCCAATCCGCACCACAATTTGAGAGCAAACACGATCTACCAATACTTACCAAAGCGGTGTGTATGAGGATGATGTACGTGAACGAAATAAACAATAAAAACTTTCATATGTATCTATCCGAGTACCCAAAACAGCACGACCTGGTGAGAGATATGCTGTCAAATTATTTAGCATTGAGGTTATCGCAACCCCAAACGGCTAATCCCAACATAGTTTGCAATTATTTGAAGTTACCACCATTAGATATACCGACAAATAAGTCGGCCGAGTTAAATTTTTTGATCGATACCGAAATGATCAATCCGCAAAATATAGACGAGTATAATGAAGATCTTATCCAGCTAAGTTTACAAAAAAAGGCCTACTCCAAAATGATCGAGGTCGGTATGATCGATGCAGAAAACGTATGCGCACATCTCAGAGAGTTGAATAAGCTAAATTTGACTACGGTCGCTTATAAAACTATAATCCATACCGGAAGGTTAACACCGAACAATATAAAAACTTTGCGATTTGAAATGTTACGAACAAATCTATTGAAAACAGCGTACGAAACAATGATAACGTACGATATGGTAAACTACGATGTGTTTTGTGCTTACGAGTTGGAATTTAAAATATATGATCTGACAAGTATCGCTTACGAGCGTATGATCAAACGAGGAGAAATAAATGCGTCTTACGTCGTCAAGTTCGAAGAAGATCTTCAATATAATAACGTGTTGGAACTGGCATATAGAACCTTATTTTATAATGAACAGTTACGCGAAAACGAAATGACAAAAGAAGAATGGTCTGTCGTACAAACCAATCTGAAATTATTTAAGCTTACAATCACAAAAAACGATTTTTCCATATTTCAAACAATTTCATCGATATTCGCATGGAACTAATTGACGAAACTTTTACAACGTTTTTATAATATTAGCGAGAGTACGAGCACACGAGCAACATAGCATCACTCCTTCGATACATGCTCAAATGCGCGAAGTATGTATGATTTTAATATAAATACGTGCAAGGAAATACAAACTAGATTAAACTTGATACTTGAAAGTTATAGTCGCTGAGAAGTTGTAATTTTACGCGGCTAATACGTGACAATACTTGATAACACGCTTACAAGGTCTCGACTATGACGATACGCATCAAGGACCACCACCACCTGTCGTTCGATGACACATTTTACAACTTCGAAGTTCTAATTAATGAATTTATCAACGATGTATGGTCTGATCGGGATGCGTATGGCGTCGAAAAAACGGATGACAAAAGCCGCCAAATCTCTATGCAAATGCCTCTTGTTACTAATAAAGATTCAAACAAACGAGAGGAAACAAAAACGAAACTAAAGAAGTTGGCAAAGCGAATAGTGAAAAGTGGATCACGCTGGACGGAGCGGAAGAAGAAGTCACGGCAGAATGATAACCAGAAAGACATAAAAACCGTTTACAAGATTCGAAATTCTCTTAACAAACTATACGGTATGTGGTCATCAAAACCTAAAAAAGAGGAGGCACATTCGCGTACGTATGAAACGCAATCAATAGAGTTGATAAACACAGTGACTAGTATTCAGGAAACCATTGAAGAAAATAAGTTGCGGGATGAAGAAGCCAACACAAAATTGACATCTGAACTCGAGACGTTGAAAAAGCAAATTACCACCGCCGAAGCTCAAAGGGACGAAAAGGAAAACTCGACGGAATATAAAAAGGTTGTAAAAAAAATACTACAGATTACATGTTACTATACCTACGTTCGGTTTAAAAACGAAATACAATCTTACGTAAACGTACCTTATATGAGCGAAATTGTTGCCGTAGGTAACTTCATCTTCTTATTACTTGATGCAACTGCGTATTCTGCGATTGGCAAATACACTCAAGCTATCTCACCTCTGACAAATTTACTACAAGATATCTTCGACATCGTAAATGTAGGGAATGATGATGATTAACAAAGGCTTGCTGGGTAAGATAACTAAGCCATCTTAAAAGCGAACGGCGGAGAACTCTTTAAGTTTTACCAATTTATAAACGATGAAAAAAAGAGTTTTACAGATACGAGAAAAGTGACTCGGATGCCGACACTGATAAAGTGGAGTTGCAGAACTATTGTCAGGGTCATGACCGATGACATATGTGTCATACATGTCATACGTGTCATACCTGTCAGACATGTCATATCATGTCATGTCATGTCGTGTCATATATTAATATGACAGTCGACAGTACGATCGATCACGACTGTACACGTCGAGTCGCGTCATACATCATTATGACAGTCGTCATTACAGTCGACGATGACTGTACAGGTCGCCAGATGATATGTCACATCATCTGTAATTATTCAAGGAAATACTTGAATGACATTGTCATCAAGAGTTCGTACTCCGAACTCGAAGATGACAAAGCAAAGATACATCTTGTCGATTCTTCAAGAACCATCTTTCGCTTTTAGCATGTGCAGAACACGCATGCGCAACATGAACGAACTAGTCGTTTCCACAATGCTGGTCGTTCAACCTACGTCTCGGGTTCACAACCCAATGGCGGTACCATCTAAGATGATGGGAGACGTAGGTACTTAAGTGAGGAAGCGTTGTGCTTCAGCAGCTGATTACTCAGAGACTGCACTCACATTCCGCTATATTGTTCACTTGTGTATGCTGTTCAACTGCACAGTGATTATTGATAATATTGAATATTATAACAGGACTCGCATAGCTCAGTCCTTAACAGTGGTATTCTGTCGTCAAGGCGAGAACGAGAACTCTAGTGTGAGTGCAGCGCGTAGATATCGATAATTTTGTGTTTACAGGTTGCGGAGCGCAAAGCATATTTGGCGACGCAGTCGGATAAATACGAATATTTGATATACTGCACATACCGCTGCAAAAGCGAAGAGAGTGCGCGAGGAGACATCGTCAGAATCACAATTGTTCACATATACACCGTCAGAGATAACAGCGCGCGAAGGTGTGCAAATGGCACATATGCGCGCAGCAATAATGATGAACTTGCAAATGGCACATATGCGCGCAGCAATAATGATGAACTCGCATACATGATTCGCAGGTTTACATATGTTCGCAGAAGCGACGCGAAAGCGCAATCATCGGCGGAATAATTATCCGCTCAGAATGTCATCGGCGCTGTATGCATACATGTGATGCGCGATGGATTAATTCTCATTTGACAGCATGTGCGATGATCGTATATTTTCGCAGAAATGGATCGCAGCTTACAGCATGCATGTCAGCGTCACACTGTTCGCAATCATCAGCGCGTTACACTGTTTGCAATCATCAGCGCGTCGCACCGTTCGCAATCATCAGCGTGCCCTAATGTATAAGTTACTTGCAGCGCGATATGAATGATTTCAATTGATGACGATGACAATGTCAAGATGATGCTGTGATCGACTGTACAATATACACTCGTGTCAAAATACTCTGCAAAACAACTGTATACTCGCAGGCATATTTTGAATGGATGCATGATGAACATCTGATTATTATACTTCAGCATTTCACACCATATATTGATGACTGCAGAAATATTCAAATTGTCAGCATTTCATGCTCATCTGCAATATAGTGTGCAAGAGATGTTTATCTGAACTCGCAGTACATGTAGCACACACTAACATGCAACACACATTAACATGCAGCATCTGAGTATATGCACGTTCGATACTGAGTGACTGCAATATTGTGAGTAGTGCATGCATCATGTTAGCAGATGTTATGTATAAACCAGTTTAATCACGGTAGCAACTGGAATATATGGCATCATATCACAATGCATCAGACATGCACAAAAACATACCTGCTGTGCATGTTAATTATATTCGAACCCATATGGTGTAAGGTGCCTGTTCAGTAGTCTTAACACAGTAATTAGCTCAATGTGATTCGGTGGAGTCGAGATACTCCTCGGACAACATATTGTTCTACTGTGGATCACTGAAAGGAATATTCACCGGAACCATGTGTGAAATATACCCAAGCAACTCATCACTGCCGATGAGATATGCAGGATTACAGTCACTAACCGAGTTGATATACATCATGTTAGATACATGCTGTTAGTGGTATACAGATCATCTTATGTGATAGATCAACTTGGTATAGTGTAATGAATCAGCAATTACCTATATACAAGTGTGTGTAGTAGCATAAATCCCACACAAGTATAATGACATCGCACTAATTCACAAGTGTAATAATTAAGTCACTGACACTACTATGTAAGTTGACAACACACTGACTTGAAAGTGTAGTGGTCAAATATCATATTAACACATAATACATAGTACCATCCAGCTAACACATGTGCGAGCTGGATGTCAAGTGATGGCGATAGATATGGGACAGGATCAAACAACATGCTGAAGGGCTGGATGGAGAATATCTCCAGACCCGAAGGCAGTATCAGTGCTCAATATGCAGCTGGTAACTGCTGAGCACTGCCCATGCCATATTTACTATCGCTGGAGCAACATCAAAATCTACATTGCATTATGACAGTTGATGCAGAACTGATCACTCACATGCATGTACCAACTCAGATCAGCAACCATAAATGAACTGACAAAGGTTTTGGACATACACACACAAACATGGTGTTGTGTAAATACTGCTCAGATTATATCTAGCAGTGTCCAGATGTATTTGAACACAGAGATATCACTTGATATACTCGTTGTGTACATTCAAATATATCTCAGGATCTGACACAACTGTGAATCCATTTGCAGTTGATTTATCTTTATATCACCAGAGAGTGCAATTGCCTCCATGGGTTTCAATCAGAAAAACCCATATTTCATGTTCACCATACATGTTGAATTTTTGATATATTCACTATTGTGCCATGAAAATTATCATGTGCAAACGTGAAGAATGTTGCAGCATTTGTTTAGCTTGCAACTCACACACACACTGAGATATGATATATATATATATATATACGGCTGAAAAAGCTATAAAATAGGTGAAAATGCTCCACGCATGATTTCAAAACGAAAAATGTGTGCCCATTTTATATGAAATTATGATTTTATACCTATTAAGGTATCAGGAAATCATAATGACACATGTCATATCTCGTGTATCACCCTAGATATTAGGTGTTGAATATATAGGGGTGCACCATTCGCTGTATCGATAAATCTCTCAAAATGCTGTGCGTGAAACACATTTTGAAAAATTCGGATTGATTTTTTTTGCTGAAATGAATCTTTATATATCAAATAACAATCCCTGATTTATGCAGCATGTGTAACGCCCTGTAACAACCCTAAAATTAAATGTGTGTGACAGGGGGTGTAACGTACCTCCTGAAAACCACCTTACGTTCATGTAAATATTAAATGCAGTTTTGCTTAAAAATCTTTGCAAAAACATTATACTGCTTATTTTTTACATGTATTAGGGTTACTGATATCATGTAACACCCTAATCACTATATTGGGTAATAGGGCCACTGTAACCATACATGCCCTAAAATGCCACATTTATTTCGAAAAACTTCGTTTTTTGGCATTGTTATATCATGCTGAATCAGCACAGACATGATAATGCTACGGGCAACAACCCAAGAACTGTTGGGCAACAACCCTAAAACTGTAAGCTATAAGCTATAAGCTATATGCTATGGAATATATAAGCAGCTGACTGCCTATGAGTTTACACTTCCTCAAGGGGGGAAGAAGGTGGATAGGATTACACATATATCCATTTTATATTCCGATCTGGTAATTTCTGATGGATTGCTTTTGATAAAATCACTGCATCCACAAATAACGTTGAAATCTGTACAACGTTGAATCCACCATCACTAATAAAGTGTAAACTCGGATGGGAAATTATATCCCAATAACTATAAGTTGACTTTTGCTCAGCATTTACATTCTCGAGTAAGTTTGAAATGCTGAACTATATACATAACATACAACCTGATACCATGCTTAATTGCATTTCCTGGATCAGAAGATGATAGTTATATAATATATATATGTATGTATATGTCCCACCTGATACACTTTGGCACTATAGCCGTACATAAGAGTGGGAAGGACAAGTGCATCGTTGTAAGATTGGATGATATAGTCCCAGTGCAGAAGGCAGAATGTGGCACCAGAATAACAGCTGATAACTGTTGGGAGACCACCATTTAAGACCTTCTAAGCGTAACTCCGTTGTCCTCAGATGCAAGTGAATTGTTCATAATATATTGACATCACATAAAAGCATTCAAATAAAAACCCTATATATTCATATGAGTTGTCATTATCACAAATGACATGGGTTTCGAATCATCGAAATGAGTATAACTCCGATGCATTCATTAATACAGAATAGCTGTTGAGATTATTCCTCCGGCTGGATTGCAATCATTCACAATCCCTGTACATTCCGGTGACAAAATATTGCACTGGACTGATCACCACATTGGTATAATCTGTGATATAAAAGTCACCAGAGAAAGCATTGCAATCAGCACAATGCTGTCTATACTCACAATGATGGGTAACATATATTCTCAGATGTAATAAATGGAGGCACAATGTGGCCTACGTTAAAATCGCGTATGCTCGGGCACTGTATTGTGACTTGCGCTAAGATCGTGTATGCATGGACACAACATGACTCATGCCAATGACGTGGACATATTTCATGCCACGACATTACATCTGAAATTAATAAATCACTCAGAGAGAAGGTGTTGACATCAGAACCATTATACATATAGTCATGAGGATTTTAAAGAAGACATAGTCTCTCCGATATTGACAAACATGGTACATATATATATATATCCATGCTCTCTGATCATATATTTGATATCCCACAGCATACGATGATGGTAATAGCAAACCACTTCGCCGCTGAAGGGTAGTGTTATATATATACACCACATGCTTGGGCATTATATGACCCACGCTGATGACGTGGATTCGGGCTGCATCCCAATAACTGCAATGTACCTTTGGTGCAATGGGCTGCAACCCGAGAACTGCTATCCAGCTTCATAGAAAGCTTCCACGTCATCACATAGAGGTCGGACCTCTGTTGTATTTGAACGGCGCTTGACAACCGCCTAGCAATACACTTCCTTGAGGGGGGAAGAAGGTAAGCTAGAAATACAACTAAAAACCAAATAAATAATAAAGACAAATAATAAAACAAGTAAGTTGCATCATTGTTTTGTTTTGGTAAGCCTGACTGTATACAGTCAAACCATACAGAACTCCATTAAGTTGACACATACATCAGCCATGACATACATATGAGCTTGATTTTGAAGACCCAGACATTGTATACATTCAGTCTAGCATGTATCCAGACTAGAATTGTATATTGACACGGTGCAAGCACTATAGCCTCTGCCACCAATGATCATTGAAAAGGGCAACCATTCTGATATTTCATACATATCATCTGATTGTATCATTAAAGGTGTCAAGAGTACTCAATGCAATATGCAGGCCACGGTCTGAGTACAACACCGAGATAGGTCAAATCCACTGAGCTGACCAATGCAGCATAAATGCTAGCTGCCCTTGAAGGCTATACAATAAGCCTATTGCCCTTATGTCTTGATATGTATCCGTGTATTGGCATCTCTTTGAGGTAATTATGCCTACTGAATGAGCCATACCAATCATCTTGTCTTCATTGATCATTACATATCTGATCATATCGCCATTGAGCAATGCCTATTCTGTGAGATTATATATCACGAGGCATTTCATTAGTGCACAATAAACAATTGAAGTGCAACAAAGATTATCAGCTCTACATCATACCAAAAGGTTGAGTTGTTGTCAATTGAATTTTTTAGACACCATTTCTCAAAGGTCTATTCATCATGAAAGACAGAGTCTGTGCAATCATGGCTATTCAGCCTCCGACATAGCTGACATAGCTATTTAGCTTATGACCCAACCGTTCTTAAGCAGCCTCCACGCTATATGGCTGAAAAATGGCAAGCAATCTCTTCGGTCATTCTTGGGCATAGAGCGATCAAGCACAGCTAATCTAAGATGTTTATCCCAACATTGTCCAAGAGTTACTCATGTTTTCCATGTGTCAAGAAAACAGCCAAAATACCACCCTATGATGGGAGTCATCTCCTTAAGCGAGGGGAATGGTGGTTATGCTGTAAAATTGACCAGTCTGATCACCATAAGTGACATATTTGAAAAAATCGATTGAAACTTGTAAGATAAGGTATTGCACCTAAAGAATAAAGGTTTCATCCTCTGAAATAGGAAAGGAGTTTTTCATTGACTCTAATTCCTGAATCCAGAATCACATAGAAAATATATTCTATCCTGTACATATACAAGTACATTAGATTCAGATTCTGAGCATACAAGTGGATTTGAATGCACTCAGGTATGTACTGAGTTGCAACTGTCCAAAGTTTTCATTCTGACATCACTATCTTATTTGTGGAATAGCATATAATTGTATAAACCATCCACATATAGATTGACATCATACTTGTGGTTCACATCATTCCAACACATAAGACACGCATGCTTCATTAAAGAATCATGACTCTCTGAAAGTTCATTCTGGAATGTTTAGAAACTTGTTGCCTCGACCATTAGGCCACGAAGTTTTGGGAAAAGCCAGACCACCGCAATCTACAGCTGGTTTCCAAGCGCAGTTCATCCTCATTCTGGAAAGTGACAGAAATTTTATAGTCATCAACAAGTCACAATTCTAACGGATTGAAATGACACATCCATCATTCATACTTCTTTATCATAACAAGTCTCTGAATAATGTTTGCCCAAAAATAAATGGGCACCATTGAGATAAGTGATCATCACATATCACTAGGCAATGCCATGTCATACCTTATGAATAGAACATGGTTGTCCATTTCAGCCATCCATCAACTACGAAAATGCAACTCGTAGTAAGTTGTCATTACGGACACTTCTTTAATGGAGAGTCAACCATTAGCTTCGATACCAAAGTTAACTTCGATACCATCACTGATTTCTTTGTTCATCATGACAATCATTTTCCAGAACCATTGTCTAAGTTGGGTACACTATAGTGATCCTGAACTGACAAATATATGTGAACTGAAAACCAACAACTGCATTTGACATCATCTGGCATTTGCCACATTTAAAATCGACAGGCATATCGCCAATATGACGTAGAGAGAATCAATGTTCAGATTGACATTGTTACCTCTAAAGCATTCGATGAGTAATCTCAGTCTGATTCTCTATCAAATCATTTTTCACATAACATAATGATTAAATAACATCCTCCATCACCATCTGATTGGTTTGATACACCTCTTTTTGCGAGGGGAGGAAGGTATAGATTCATTCATTTTCATACAGCTGCCACAAATTGATTTACATCATTGTGATTTTGCTTGGAAAATTAAAAAATCTTATAAAAAGTTCCAACATCTGTATGTAGCAGCCATAAAGTTGATAACACGGTACATCATGCCGATTGAAACATCAAATGAAGTCTTATTTGACTTATTGACACATAAAGTTCATTATGAAGAAATCATAGATGCATATTTCTCCGGCTCTATCATATTATATGAAGGGCACTGACATAGGAGAACGATGGTTTTTCAAATGCGAATAAGCTATATTGTAAGCTTACGACCATCACTTTGACGTCAACAGCCTGAGATGCTGATTGTCGAAATTCAAGAGTTGAAGGATTCGATGATTCAACCTTGATACATGTGTTTTGATTGATGAATTGTTGATCCATGGTTTCTCCCCAAATCTAGAGAAGCTGGCACACAAGTTGTTGCCAATGTCTTTAGGAAAGCATCTGATCAAAGGATTGCCAGTTGTGCCACCAGGCATCGAATTCCATAAACAGCAAAGCCGAGTGAGTAAATCCGTCACTCTAGCTTTTTGCCCGACATTCCTTCCAGGTTCATGATAAGAAACAATTCATCAAAGTCATATACCAATGCATAAGTCATGCATAGTTACACAGTTTATATCCGAATGCCATTCCATCAAGGTTAAGCATCTTGACAGTAACTCTGGCCAACTAAAAGCCTTCCTGTCTTCGGATATCTTAAGCATTCTCATTTCCAGCTCCATTATGGACTTGGAAGCATCATGACTGTGCCTCACCAGGACACTAATCCTCAAAGCCGCACACATGAGGCGAGCCTTATGAGACAGTGACCTTTTACTTGTGGGGCGTCAACCCCTTATCAAATCCTGAACACTTGTTAACACCTGGATAAATTTGTCATGATGCAACTTAAGTGGGATTATAAGTTCCACATAATCATATTGTCTACGTATGCTGAAAGCATAACTGCCGCATATGATCACAATAGGTCGAAGCTTCTATAACATTGTGGCTTCTGAGTCAAAAGCTGATAGCCGATGACTTTTGCCAATAATTGCCGACCAAATAATAATCAGGCCGTGGAAACATGTACCCAAGAGGTTTTCATCCAACGGTCACATATATATATATCAGGGCTGCATCCCAAGAACTGCAGGGCTGCATCCCAAAGACTGCGATGCACCTTCGGTGCAATGGGCTGCAACCCGAGAACTGCAGGGTTATATCCCTAACATTTTTTACCCTGCATCAAATTGATATGACAGGAGCAGGAATTGATCCTTCCTTGCTAAGGTGTAGTGAGCCTTGTGTAAATTATACCCTTGCACAGATACGCACACATGCGAGATATCATATCTGTGGATAAATAAAAACTGCTAAATGCTACCTTTGCCAAAACCGTGGTTTGTCATCGGATTTTTGGCCAGTCATCCGAGCTACCGGAGATATCGACTGAGGTAGACGGAGTTGTGATCCTAAGTTGTGCTTGACAAACATGACTAAAGAAATTTCACATTAGTACGTGACGAATCCATTCTCACTCATCGCGATAGATGTTCGTCAAAGCGCGCGTACCGGACCAAATATTGAGGAGTTGAGCAGACCGGGTAAAGGATTATAAGTCCAATCCCGTTAAGCAGGGCCACTCCGTTTGCATTAAAACAAGCCCCCGGTGAAATAACTCCGGAAACAAACACGGGCTCCCCGTTGCCGCCTGTGAACCTCCATAGTAGCTTCAGGAGGGGAGGAAGGGTTGGGTGCACTATATATAACTGTGGAAACATGTACCCAAGGGTTTTCGTCGATCAGTTGTATATATAAGGCCGAGAATCGTTCGATTATAAATTGTTAAATCGTGGGATCATCGATCGCAAAAGCGACGACGGCAAGCGCAATAAATCCGTAACGTATACTTCGGATGCTTTGAATCGTCACTCTGACGCACGATACGTATGGATCAATCAGTAATCCAGCGTCAATCTGCATCACGAAACGCAATTCATTGAACCTTCAAACGTCACTCTGAAATACGATACGATTTGCAGAAAGGTGGGCTACATCCTAAGAACTGTAAGGTGAGGGACTAAAGTGGACTCAGTTTCCCCCAATAACCTAAAAACACCATGAGGGACGCCTCAAATCGGTGTAAGAAGACTGGTACCAGCAAGAAGCGACAACAACAAAGACATCAAAGACATATACAAAAGGTGTGCCCGTTGTGAGGTCACAACTCTCTTAAGAGGGGAGATCTGTCAGGGTCATGACCGATGACATATGTGTCATACATGTCATACGTGTCATACCTGTCAGACATGTCATATCACGTCATGTCATGTCGTGTCATATATTAATATGACAGTCGACAGTACGATCGATCACGACTGTACACGTCGAGTCGCGTCATACATCATTATGACAGTCGTCATTACAGTCGACGATGACTGTACAGGTCGCCAGATGATATGTCACATCATCTGTAATTATTCAAGGAAATACTTGAATGACATTGTCATCAAGAGTTCGTACTCCGAACTCGAAGATGACAAAGCAAAGATACATCTTGTCGATTCTTCAAGAACCATCTTTCGCTTTTAGCATGTGCAGAACACGCATGCGCAGCATGAACGAACTAGTCGTTTCCACAATGCTGGTCGTTCAACCTACGTCTCGGGTTCACAACCCAATGGCGGTACCATCTAAGATGATGGGAGACGTAGGTACTTAAGTGAGGAAGCGTTGTGCTTCAGCAGCTGATTACTCAGAGACTGCACTCACATTCCGCTATATTGTTCACTTGTGTATGCTGTTCAACTGCACAGTGATTATTGATAATATTGAATATTATAACAGGACTCGCATAGCTCAGTCCTTATCAACTATGTTGAAACATATCAAAAACTGATCTAAACAGTGCTTGGCCACAGCCAAATTTCGCCGCTCGCTCACTGGTGGTTCATGTGCGTATGGGAGACGCGTGCAACAAAGTTGTGTACCACACGCAAAAAAAAAAACGCGAAGGGTATGTGGTTAGACGCGTGTTGTAGTACCAGAAAGTGCGTTCATTATAAGGTGTACATTAATATAAGCAAAGTATTACACTCGTGATATATCACGTTCCTAATCAATAAATATTTTTACCTTACACTCTATGAAAATAATATCAAATTATTTATACGTATTGATTATGTAAAATATACTCGTATTTACACCATTTACAGTAACGGGTTAGTATTCCCAATTTTGGTACTTTTGATATTTTCGATATCGTTGGCCCTTTAGTTTGGGCATAAATTTACAGTCCGTGCAATTTTTCTGCTTTATTTGATATTCCTTAATTTTTTTCATGGCCCTTCAACAAAATTTTAACCGTTCTTTTTTTCATATTGTTCAAATCAGTTAGTACTGGTGCTGGTCGTGGTCGTGGTGCAGCCTTTGCCATGTCAACATCGATTTACAGGGACGATTAAAACTTGTAGTTACGCACTCGGTCGCCATTCAAACTTTGCAACTACAGCATGCAACGCACTCCAACTCCATACGGATCGCTCTCAACTACGGCTTGTTACCGTATATCGTTGAACATATGTTATGACCACCGTTTCATACTTATGAAATGTAATGCCTTATGTGGCTATATTGACACTTCCGGCTAGACAGGTTCTGTAACTCTACGACGTAGTGGATACGCGACAAATGATTACTCTTCCATACCAGCATTTCTCCGTGGTCGCGACACATTACGTCTATATAACCCTCGCACTTTTGTCCACGTCTCGCGTATAAAGTTTTTCATATCTCCCGCCATATCCGATATACCTTCGGAGAGCGCCAATATATCGGCTTTAGCTTCTTGAAAACGTTCGTCGTTTTGTAAGAATAGTTTTTCATATCTTGAAGATTGGTACTGAGGATCCAATTTTTCGCAAATGGCTTTACATACTAAATATTTACAATTATTTAAGTCACGGAGATAATATAAAAACTGCAAGATAGAGGTGGACGGAACCAAATTCGCGATCCCGCCTGCGAAATTCAATACTCGACGAACATTCGACAAGACATAAATTTCATAAATTCCTGTCCAATTTGTGAACGGCATATCATATATCACTTTGGCGGCACGCATTATGGTTCGTATTAAAATTGATCCGCAAGCGTTGTGCATAATGTAAACAATCAAAGGGTCTTCATTTTCAAAGTATCTCATTATAAATCTTTCATTTACGAAGGACAGTCTCAGCACGTGTCTGATACCTAATCCCACTAGCGCGATACGAAAATCTTTATCTTTCTGATACAAAAGTTTAAGTTTCTCACTACATAGTTGCGCGAGATCCTCAATCCCTGTATTGAGTTCCTGTTTGATAATATTCTCTATATAACTCGGATGTATAACCAACTGATGGCGTACCAAATCGGGAACGTAGCGTACGATACCCAATTTTCCAACTTCGAATGAAGTCCCATACTGCGCGTTTTCTATACAAGAAGCGCATGTACAAAAGCTGTTTGCGAATCCGGTATGGGTATCGTAGACGATATAGGTTTCCGATAACGGAACTGTCATGTCCGAATCAAAAAAAGAGTCGTCCGTATATTTCGCCATTAATATATTTGGATATTCTCGGAGGCATATATTGCATTTTTTTTCGGAGCAGTACACCAAAGATGTTGAACTATCGGAAATATCATCGATGGATCCGTGGGCAACCGACAAACCGTTCGGATTAAGTTCAGCGGCGATTGATAAAGGAACGAGCATATTCGTGGTGATCTCATAATTTCTACCATTAAAAGGAACGGATATCGACCGATTCGGATTGGCTGCGAAAAACTGTGTCATCGCTTCATCGCGTGCATCCTTTAATGTATCCATTAATGTTTTCCATTTATAAACATTGATCGCATCGATCCATTCATCTTTATCAGTATACATCCACTTTTCCAAACGTTGCCACCATGCTTCAATCAAATGCGTAGGCAATATTTTTTTGAACGCGCGTTCGACCTCGGATCCGCTGGGCATGCGCATTCTTGCATTTTTTTGTAAGTTGACACTATCGTCGGCATCGTCGCCGCGAGATCGCTTGACCAATTTATTGGACGCATGTGTTTTCATCGTTTTCTCCGATAACTTTATTTGGTCTTCGAATATTGTCATTTTATCTTTCCAGTCATATGAAGAAATGTCGATTTTGCCTCCCGGTCCGTACGCAAATTGAGTGCAATGATCTTCGGCGTCGTTTCGTAATACGTAATTGGGTTTCATATCTAGCACCGTCTCGATAAGCTGCATACGGATCTCATTTAAATTCGCATCATGTATGTTTGTAAGATCTTTATGAATTCGGGCCCGGTATTCTCGAAGGGCGCTTACTAAAACCGGTTGTTCAATATGTAGCGGCGATAATCCGTGATATCGCGGCGGCGATGTATTTTTTGTATGCTGTGGAATAGGTAAAGTCGTATACGACATGGCCTCGAGTGATATGTGAAAATTTTGCAATTTCAAGAATGATGGTACATGTATAGTCTATATTTTATAATGAGAATATAATATTAGTTGTGACTAATAAACGAAATGAACACTGTGTATATATATATATGCTCGAATCCCCAAATCCATTTTCGATTATCTCCTCCATCAAGCTCACCTGGTCTTGCTTTACTTGGTTCCGTTGCGTAGACTCGGTCTCTACTGTCGGGTCTTGGGAGGCTAACAACACTTTCGATGGGTGTTATTATTTTACGATTTTAGCCCCTGGCAAGTAAATTCACCGCTTGATGTCAAACACTACGTGATGAATCATCATAACGATATATATATCAGTATATATTGACATATAAAGTCATGGGGACTTAAAGCCCCACACCCTGCGAAGGGTGTCTCTTTTTTATTTTTTTCTTTTGACATATAAACGCAAAACATTACATTGAAGTTGAGATACACTCAAGGTTTAAGGTAATTATGCGAAATGCGCCTTAATCGATACGTCCTGGTTGTGATAATCGTGTCGAGTGTACTTCAAGTTATTCACGCGCAATTGAACTACACACAAGAATCACATATTGCGCATCATCTCATAAATTTGGGACTTCCTAGATCGGGAACTCACACTTTCCGAACAATGTGCAAGCTAATCGGTATGAATGGACAAGGGCCTCTACAAGGAGACGAATCTTTCGTCAAAAAATTACCTGTGATGCTGAATCGAATACGACATGACACCTGCTTTGCGGATACGCCATTCTACGCTGTTCGACCGCTCCTACGCAATTTTACAAGAAGCAGATTCGTTTGCACAATACGAGATCGGTCTGCGTGGGTTAAAAGTATGATCGCGCACGGTACCGCGGGAGGACAATGGCTGTTGAGACAGTATAACGCTAGCCACATATTTCCTATTTATCGACACGACAAACGCGAAGTTAGGCTCGTATTAAATCGTATTTTTGAAGAGCATATGCATGATGTTTGTGATACGATTCCGTTGATAGAGATAGAGAACGGAGTTACGGCGTGGAGTACGATGTGCGATTATGTGCCAAAGAATCATCAGAAAAAATGCCGTTTGGTCGCACGACAAAGAGATTTTAGTATGCCACACGAAAATGCAATAGTTCAGCGACAAAATCCTTAGTGTAATTACAATATCAAAGTACTGTATTGAATTTTTGTTTGTTCATCACGATACTGCTCGAGGCGATCGCTCTTCGCGCACAATATACAGGTTCACTGTATAATAGTGTATTATCGGTACAACCTAATAGGTTTTAACGCCGATTGCGGCGTGCAACTTCGAGACGAATGCAAAACACGCGCGGTACATTTATGTAGCGTAGCACTTTCACAAATTCCGATGAACGAAAAAACCATCGCGACCAATATTGAACGGATCTCAAACACAACCGACAAAACTCCCGACCGTTACCGACTCAGTTGCAGAATCTGGACTTTTAAGACGTCGAGATATTCGTTTTACGGCACCAGGCGCAAAGGACCTGTAAAATTCTTGTAGTAAGCAGTATATTAAGTCGCTCGGAACTCGGTGCGCCACTTGAACTTTACCAACGCCGTTGCATCCTTTGATTGATCGCGTACCGCTCGTCCTCTGGACTGTAGCCAAATGGTGACCGTACTGCTTTCTTGTTGAACACGGATCGTTCGCGGTGCACTTCAACAAATTTAAATTGATGGCGTTCGACCATATGTTCGTCATTTTCCGATATGAAAATCCGTATCGGCAATAGCAGGTGGTGTGTTTGTACTTTTCCATACAACGCATCACGGGCCGATGCTGCAATAAACCTCCATCTGCTGGATTTTCTATGTAGAAGCGATGAGGTTTAAAATATTCAATTATTTGTAAAGTGCGTCGGACAAGATGATCTGCGACTTTAAAATTTCGCACACCGCGACTGTTAGCCTTAGAGTAATGAGTGCAAGGAGGTGAGGCCCATATGATGTCAAAATAATATGGTGGAAATGCTTTGTAGTTCCACTTTGTGATATCGGCGGTTATGGTTGCGGCACAAAGGGCTGATGAATCCACGCTTATGGTCCGACATCCCGGGTACGCGTTTTCGATGGCGTGTGATACCGATTTGGTACCGCAAAATAATTCTAGCAATCTCATAACACGTTTTGATATAATACATCGATGTACAACATTGTGCTATATATACTATATTAAAAAATAGTTTTGTCGAGCGCACGAAGTATGTATTTCATATATGATGTTCACACAATTTTGGGAAAATCATTATTAAATTTTGTGGGTTTTCTTTTAAGAAAAGAAAAGGTCTATGTTATAAAAAACGCGCGCGTTTTTTTTGCACGTAAAAAAAACGCGCGCCTTTTTTTATTCTGGGTGTATCTGCCTATTGGATAGGCATGTTCCTACATACCTGCACTTGGGATGTACCTACCTATTGGATAGGCAGGTGGGCGAGGCGCGTTGTGTCCAGATACCTCGAACAATAGGCAGGAATATGAATTTCTCTGTCATGACAAATAAAAATTGACAATAGAAAGAAACGCGCGCGTTTTTTTATTTTTGGTAAATCGTATATGTCGATTATGAATTTTATCCATGATAATGATATCAGATTCTATATCGTGAAATCAGTTTGTTGCACTATATATATATCACATGTATAGCTTGAATAAAATTTAGGCGTGCCGTATTCCCACTAGCGACTTCACATCTTTTGCGGTGCATTTGCAATATGACTATATTGCGTATGCAAAAATCTCAACTTGAATCGCTTGATCCAGATCTTTTAAGAATCATCAATAACCATCTGGTAAACGAACTGAGCGCAGTAAGTAAACATTTCAAAGAGTATGCCCGACCTCCATGTGAATGTTATTTCGATTCTGGAAAAAAAAAATTGTCAATGGTTACAAGGGCAATATATTATGTAGAACAACTGCTGATGAATTGTTGATAAATGAGTATTGCGACAACTTAAATAATATATGTGAGAAATGGTTTAAGAATTTCGATACAAGCATAATTGAGTTAAAAAAAAACAATCAAAGCAGAGTTACAATGGTAACAGCATCAGTTGGCATAATGCACGATATGCTGGAAGAGACAAGCTGTCCTCAGACAAATCGTTTGCTAACAGAAGCAATACATGCTAAAGTATATAATACGTTTTGCCGTGGTTATTTTAATCAGCATCTGTCTTTGCAAGAATCATATGATATAGTACCCGAAAATGATGTTGCAAAGTTTTTTAAAGAGCTAGATACTAACAGGAGATTATCGATTATGGCTCACATTCCGTTGATGTTTACACGAAAGACCCAATCCGTATGTCTACCTAGATTGTACGGATACGTCAACCATATAATACGATATTTAGGTGAAGTTGGCTTACCCATTGAGGATTTGAATGAATACATTTTAAAGTATGGACATATAAGTGTAACAGATTTCGTTGAAATATTCATTTATGCAGATGATCAATTTAGAGACAGATTTGAAAAAGACCAAACAGAAGCGGCGCAGGAAGAAATAGAAAAAGAAAAAAAAGCGGCGCAGTATAAATTTATGAACGATAGCTTAACACAGTTTATAGATTCACGAGGTAGTCAATTACGTTTCGATCTGGATGACATAACATTATTATGCGAATTATACACCAATTTGCATCAGATAAATTTCATAAATTTGACAAAATGAATTGGATTAAAGACATGTTTAAAAAAAATGTAATAAATCATAAAAGGCCAAGTACTCCCGGGCTTCTTAAAATTTACATAGGCGAGTTTTGCGAACATTTAAGAGGGAGTATACTTTTATTTCCTGAAGGGTTCCCTGCTTTAAAAGATCATGTAAGAGATGCTGTCAGATTATATTTAAATGACAATACACAATTAAAAACTTGTATCGGTCAAATGATTATTACTGTAGCCAATGCTCCTACAACATCAGTAGGTGGGACTTTAAACAATTATATACAAATTATAACTGAGGTTATAAAAGAACTAACGAATGTTCAACATCAATGGCCAAGTGATGGTGGACATATTCGTACTCTCATGGACAAGTACAATTTTTGCAAAGATTTGAATACAAATATACTTTTATCTCCTGAAAGTTTGCCTGCTTTAATAAATTATATAAAAGAGGTTGTTCGGTTATACCTAAAAAACCCAAGAGGATTATTAATTTGTATCGGTGAAATGATTATTACTTTAGCCAATGCTCCTACAACATCAGTAGGTGGGACTTTAAACAATTATACACAAACTATAATTGAGACTATAAAGGAAGTAAGGGAAGTTCGACATCGTCAAGGACATCTTTAAGACATTATAGGCAGCTTGATGGATAAATGGAAGATTGTGTGTGGTCGACATCTCCTTATAATAGAGCTTCGTATTGTAAATTGTTTTTTGTACAGAGCCCTTGTGAATAATGCCACTTATCAATACATTCTGATAGTCTTAAGAAGATATTCAACGTGATATATATATATTTAAAAAGTTTATTGTATAAATCTACTTAAAATAATGTTGTGCATACTTTTTTTGCTTTTACGTCTCCTTTAAATTTGTTAATGCTACATGTGATTCCCAAGCATGACGGTGAATTAATTAGTTGATACATTTCAATGAAAATTATTATTAACCTTTTTGGGTTTTCTTTGATGACAAGTTAAAGTTAATGACAAAAAAAACGCGCGCGTTTTTTTCTGCACGTGAAAAAAAACGCGCGCGTTTTTTTTTCCATATATCATAAAGGTAAACCATACATTTCATCTATAATATTCATATATTTTGGGGAAAATCATCATCGACTTTATTGGGTTTCCTTGTATTCCAAGTAAAATTTGATGAAAGAAAAAACGCGCGCGTTTTTTCCTGCACGTGAAAAAAAAACGCGCGCGTTTTTTATTTTCCATATATCATAAAGGTAGACCATACATTTCATCTTTGGTATTCATATATTTTGGGGAAAATGATCATCGAATTTATTGGGTTTCCTTGTATTCCGAGTAAAATTTGATGAAAGAAAAAACGCGCGCGTTTTTTTCCGCACGTGAAAAAAAAACGCGCGCGTTTTTTATTTTCCATATATCATAAAGGTAGACCATACATTTCATCTTTGGTATTCATATATTTTGGGGAAAATCATCATCGACCTTTTAGAGTTTCCTTGTATTTCAAGTAAAATTTGATAAAAGAAAAAAACGCGCGCGTTTTTTTCTGCACGTGAAAAAAAACGCGCGCGTTTTTTATTTTCCATATATCATAAAGGTAGACCATACATTTCATCTTTGGTATTCATATATTTTGGGGAAAATGATCATCGAATTTATTGGGTTTCCTTGTATTCCGAGTAAAATTTGATGAAAGAAAAAACGCGCGCGTTTTTTTCCGCACGTGAAAAAAAAACGCGCGCGTTTTTTATTTTCCATATTTCATAAAGGTAGACCATACATTTCATCTATAATATTCATATATTTTGGGGAAAATCATCATCGACTTTATTGGGTTTCCTTGTATTCCAAGTAAAATTTGATGTAAGAAAAAACGCGCGCGTTTTTTTCTGCACGTGAAAAAAAAACGCGCGCGTTTTTTATTTTCCAGATATCATAAAGGTAAACCATACATTTCGTCTATAATATTCATATATTTTGGGGAAAATCATCATCGACCTTCTAGAGTTTCCTTGAATTCAAGTAAAATTTGATGAAAGAAAAAACGCGCGCGTTTTTTTCTGCACGTGAAAAAAAACGCGCGCGTTTTTTATTTTCCATATATCATAAAGGTAAACCATACATTTCGTCTATAATATTCATATATTTTGGGGAAAATCATCATAGACTTCATTGGGTTTCCTTGTATTCCAAGTAAAATTTGATGAAAGAAAAAACGCGCGCGTTTTTTTTCTGCACGTGAAAAAAAACCGCGCGCGTTTTTTATTTTCCATATATCATAAAGGTAGACCATACATTTCATCTTTGGTATTCATATATTCTGGGGAAAATCATCATCGACCTTCTAGAGTTTCCTTGAATTCAAGTAAGATTTGATGAAAGAAAGAAACGCGCGTGTTTTTTTCTGCACGTGAAAAAAAACGCGCGCGTTTTTTTTTCTTCCATATATCATAAAGGTAGACCATACATTTCGTCTATAATATTCATATATTTTGGGGAAAATCATCATCGACCTTCTTGAGTTTCCTTGTATTCCAAGTAAAATTTGATGAAAGAAAAAACGCGCGCGTTTTTTTTTCTGCACGTGAAAAAAAACGCGCGCGTTTTTTATTTTCCATGTATCATAAAGGTAGACCATGCGATTCGTCCATGGGTTTCATATATTTTGGGGAAAATCATCATTATAGTATATGAATCCAAATGGAAAGTGCGACTTGTCGGAATAAGGGTGCTTTTCTTGCGCCGTTTCCAGTAGATTCGCGAATCATCCAAAGTTTGCTCCTTGGTTACGCTGTACTACTTTAATCTTGTACAAGTACGTACTATGCACGTGAAATATATGTACGGTAAGATTGCTGATTAGTGCAATTGTAAAGTAATTCAAAATACTTATATATGTGTACATTATTATATAATTATAAATATGCCTCATCCGACGTCTCAGCATAGTCTTCAATATATTTCTCGCCCCTGCTTATGTCGTTATAGAATTGCTCTATTGCCCAAACAGGCGGACGCTCTTCCTCGTAAATATCTTCCTCGTCAACATCTTCCTCGTCGTTATCATACAAAGTATATCGCCATCTGTCACCAAAGAATATTTCATCGAGTTCCGTCTCTTTGTACGCGAATATCGCGTACGCGATTTCCTCCGCCTTACGTCTGTCTTGTTCGTCGCCCTTCGTGTACATTCGATCAAGCATTTCTACACGCAAAAAATTAAGTTTTAAAGGACTCATGACGTGGCCATGATAGAAAATGGGAAAACAAGATGTTCTGAACATTAATTTATAATTGGAATCCCACAATATTAGGTCCATCAAGATCGGTACGCCGTTATCGTTGTCGCATACGTGTATGAAACTGGCCGTATAAACCTTTCCCAGCTTTTTCGCTTCAATAGAAAAATGAACGTTGTTGTGGTCCTTATCGTTGACTATATGCTTGAACATATTGCCAATAGATTTATCGCTCATACTAATGCTTACGCGTGAGAATATGCTTACGGACTCCACCACGTCCTGGACGATAATATTTTGTTTATGTAACGTCGCCGGATCTGTTTTTTTAAGATGTGTCAAATATCCTAAGAACGCCACAAATATATCAAAAGGAGTCGTATCTACACTATACAACGTACCCATGACGTGCCTCTCATCTTGTATAACAGGCCATGCCAGCGGCACGTCCGCAATATTGACACTTTTTTCCTCATCTATTAGCGTAAAATGAGTGTTTTGTAATTTGAGGGACGAAGGAAAGACCATATTTGAGTCTTGAGAAATATTGACAAGTTTTGCAAGATACAAGTGGTCATTTATAAAATGGGCGTACATCTCGTTAAACTCCGTAGACACAACCAACATCAATCATCATTTATGACACAAGCACTTTCCTGAATCGCACGAAGAGTTCTACAGAAATCTTGTTTAGAAATTTGTCTGTTATTGTGAATACACGACGAATCCAGATTTAGTTGCGACCGACCGCTTAAACTACGGCGACCCTTGCGCCACTCACACATTGGATAATACGTGCAGGGAAACACTGCGCGATCAACAAAGTTTTTGCCCAGACTTCGAAAGATAGCGTACCATCGCTGACGAGCGATATGTTGATTTTCTTCTGAAACGCGCGATTCCGTCGTAGACGTCAAAGGATCATAAACCTTTTTTAGTGAATTGTCGGAATTCGTTCGTATCGTCATGACAGAAATACTTCAGCTAATAAACAAATTATCGCGTGCACGTATACTAACATATATACGTTATTCTATGTGAAAGTCAAAATTGAGTTTGTAGCGAAATATTCAGCAATCAGCAAGCTTACCGTATATATATGACGTTCGAGAATATATTTGATCACTGGTGCTAACATTATCGATATCATATACAAACTACATAAAACGCGAGTAATCGACATAAGCAAAATTTTAGTGCCGAAAGTCAGAATAATTATGAGTATTCAGCGAGCACATACACGGGATGATGTGCAGGCTTATTTTACGCCTACTAAGATTGCTACAAGAAGTGCGCAAATTTTAATAGATTTTTTAATAAAAGATGGTTTTTTTAATGCGACAAATGTCGACATACTGGAACCGTCCGTTGGTAAAGGAGCGCTGCTTCGCGCCTTTTACAGGAACACAACTCTAGTTGCCTTGCGTAAAGCTCGAACCAATTCGCTGAAGATGCATTTTCATGCCATAGATATAAAAAAGCATAACAAATCCAAACAAATCACGATAAACCCGAAAATGAAGATATACGTCAAGGAAGCAACCGAAGGCTTTTTGTACTTTACACCTCGGAAGAACTATTTTAAAGCCGACAGGAGGCATCGCGTGGCTTTCGGAAATCCACCATTCAAAGATCAAGTGCAATTCATTAATAAAGCGTTTGATTTTGTGGATGTTGTTGCTTTTATACTAAGCTGTAATATAAATAATAATTTTCAGATGGCAAATATTCGACCTGATTGTGTCCTTCACAGCTCGTACTCGTTTAAAGCGCTCAAATTTGTAGGCCCTTCGGGTGCTCCTAGCGTGCGCACGTGTTTTCAGATTTGGCGCAAGTTGGACGATCGAGAGAGAGACAAACGATATATTTTGTCGTCAGAATTACAAAATACAACATACACCCAATTATCATCTCAGTATCATTTTGAGTTTGTTGAACCGGACGAAGCGAACGTAGCTGTCAAATCGATTATAACGAAGAATGCCACAAACGATATTTTTTTGTTACCGAATGAAAGCGCGATTATGTCGCCTAATGCGCAATATTTTTACGTCAAAGCAGTAAATTCGCACGCATTCAAAATAATGTATTTAGAAACAAGAAATAAGTGTACAGAAAAGTTTTTAAATATGCATTCGACCATACCACTGATAAAATCAAAACTACCGGAATATCCTAGTTCACTAGATATCAGAGGGTCCCGAACTGTGTGGATAAACTGTGATAAGATAATAAACCCTAAGCTAGATATACCCGGAACGGTCTCGCAACGGTCTCGGATACTAGCCTACCTGTGACACAGCGTGTGTCACAGCACGAACCTATAGATCAGTCAGCGGTCCAGTGTTGGTCCTAGGGGTCTGTCATAGGGGCCTGCACCGGGACTCCCAGTCAGGGCTGCCTATACAGATTCCAGCACACCACCCCAGCACTGTGGGTGGTGACTGTCTAGGAGAGTCAGAATGTTAAGATAAGTTAGGGCAGGAGCTAGGGTGACAAACCTAACTGCTAATTCAACTGTGCAATTCTGATACACAAATTGAAACCCTCTAGCCGGCACAAGAGCAGAAACATACAGGCAATGCAAGTCCTGCGAAACTACTGAAAAGCTCTGTGTCAGCAAGTCAGATTGAAGAGTTCAAAGTTGTCAAAGTAAAAGCATAAACCAGATTGAAGACCGTGTTGAGGTCAAAGTACATCTCAGCACACCACCATGAAAGTGGTGTACTGCCAGAACCAGAAACATAACTACTCGGGGTCAATGGCCAGAGGAGCACCGTCACCACAACGAGCACTGTAGTAGTCCACAGTGGCACGGCGGAGTAACACAGGGCTGCCAAAGTGCAAGGTGTCGGTCACGGAGAAATCATTCGCCAGAGAATTTGACGGAGTCGGTGTTGTTGATTCGTCGATCACGGGAGGCTGCACCGCACCAGGGTGCTGCCAAGTGCTGCCCGAAGGTGGCGCCTCGTCATCCGAAGACGATGCCGGCGACAACGGAGGACCGCCCTGAAATAAGATGCCAGGCGGCGGCGGCCCGGGATGCCACGGCACCGGAGCCATATAGAGGCCCTGCCGCCTCTGTACCCGCCGGTGGAGACGAGGCGGGATGGCACATGGCACCGTGACAAGCGGTGACTCCTCACTCCCGCACAGCACAGGCTGCCGCGCAGCCCGACCCGATACCTGCACAGGGTCGATGTCGTTGGCCACCGTGTAGGTGGCTGCTCCTACTCCCATGACAGAGATCAAGAGAACGAAGGAAAGAAGGAAGGGCATCCCCCACAAGCCCGCGTGGGCGGGGAAGCCCCACGGAGGCTTTCCACAGCCGTAGCCGCGGGGAGCACCCTCACGCCAATCCTCCAGAGCACCACCAGAGTGAGGTGCTTGGGCCGCGGGCGTCGACGAGTGATTTGCCGAGATGGCCGAGGCCCGCGGCTTCACGACGAAGCTGCCGTCAGCGAGGTCCTCGTAATCGTCCGTGTCGTACCCCGTGAGATCAACCTGTCCGATGGCGGCGTGGTTCACGGTCTGAACGAACCCAGCGAACTCACCGTCCGCGTCCGCTGTGGTGGTCACCCGCGCCGATTGAAGTGGCGCGGGCTTCACATCTTCTCCCTGCGAGACAGGCATAGCAGGGGCCGGCACGGCGGATGCCGATGCCGCCGCACCACCTGCCGGAACCTGCTCCTCCGGCGTGGCCACCGCTGCGGCGGGACCGCACACCAGAGCCGAAGCCTCCTGTCCGATGCCGGCAGGAGGCGGGAAAGACGCATGAGTGTAATGCACCTGCGGGTTGGCCGCGGAGTGAACCTCCGCGGCAAGATCGTCGAGCCTGCGGAGAATGTCGTCTCCCTCGGAATCCGGCTGCCGCTCCACGGTGAAGCCGTAGGCGGACACGTCAATGCCGCCCACCGCTCCCGCACAAAGCACCGCGGGCGGCCCGTACGCGGCTGCCGCACGCGCGAAGGACTCCGCCCCGTCATCCGCCGCCTGCTGGAACAACGCACACATGGCGAGTGCGTGCACCCCCTCTGCGTCCTCCTCGTCGATGGGAACGCAAAATGCCGCGGCAGAGGTGGGCGGGTGTTGGCGCCCGCCCAACGGGCAGTCGCGGTAAAAGTGATAGCTCTCACCTTTGCCCGCCTTCTTGCACCTACCGCAGAACGGCTTTGCCCGTTGATCGTCACGGTCGAATCCCACCGGCGGGGCCTTGTGGGTCCCCACACGGAATCCTCGCGGCTGCTGCCCCCGCTGCTGCCGCTGCCGCTGCTGCACCCGCTCCCGTTGTTGACGCACAACCGGAGCGGCCTCACCTTGCTGCCGTTGTACGAGCTCCTGCAGCTCCGTGATCTTCCGCAGCAGTGCGTCGTACTCGCTGCTAGACAGGTGCGCGGAGATGCCGTCCGCGCCAGAAGCCGTCTTCCCCCCGCCCGTCTGTGCCCAAGCCTGGTAGATCTCCACAACCATGGAACGGAGCGAAACCAGCGACACATGAGCCAAGTCAGCGGTCATGGGATAGCGGACCTTCACCGCAGCGTAGAAGGTCGGGTCGAGGCGGGTGTAGAGGCTCAATTTTCTGGTAGCCTCCGTCGGTGTCCAGTCAGACGCCTTGTTATCCCGCACCAAACGCTGTTCCTTAGCCAAGATCGGCTGCGGGTCAACGTTTGCGGGATAACGTAACGCGGCGTGCTCCTCCTGCTGCGACTCCCGTAGTGCCACCGGCACACAGCCCTTGATCACGTCGATGAGAGCCCGCCGTCCATCTCGGTCAGTCGAAGAATCCGTACCAGTGAGCCAGACGAACGCGTTGCTGTGCTTCTCAATCACCAGGGCAAGAACGTCGTAGAGAAGCCCATTCACCCTGTCGACCACGGGTGCCAGAGGGTCGCCGAGGTCAAAGGCACGCAGCTCCAGACCAGCCGACTGAAACTCCGTACGCAGCTGCACCACCAGGTCGGACAGAAGGCCAGCGTCGTCCGTACCGCGAAAATGATGTTTCTTGTCACCAAGAATATCCTCACGGATACTCTTGGCCCAAGCCCGATGGAGACGCGCTTTGTAGAGCTCGTCCACCAACTTGGATTGCTCCTGCAAGTAACGTCTGACGGCCACGTCCGCGTCTTCGTTCGATGCAGGGTTGGGGGTAGGAACTGAAGGCGTAGCTGCCGTCGGCGTGTTCCGTACCCCGTCGATCAACCTCAGAGAGGCGTCGATGTCGCTGTCCCTCGTGAGGGACTTCTTGGATCTCGTTGTGATTCCCATCTCTAGATAAGCCTGAGGGGAGGCGGTACGCTGCAGCACGTTTGGGTAGGGTCGCGGAGAAAATGTGACGTCACAGACACGGAAAGAGCGGTCGGGCCATGCTAGCGAGGGGCGAAGGAAGATGTCGTCGAAGTCAAAGGTGCCTAGGTCACCAGCCCAAAATACGGTAGCGGGCAGGATCAGAGCGAGCAGAAAACCGTGGATAATGGACATTGCGACGACGAAACCCAATCCAAGCCGGCACCCCATAGCTGCGGCTCAAGTCGCTCACCGCAAGCCGCTCATCTGAAAATCTCCACTAATGCCCAAACGTGCAAACGCGCACCACCTCTCCGAGCGGCCGTTTAGCCAATCATGGCCAAACTAGCAAGTGGAATAAAGCGTGGATGGGGCCACGACCTACCGGAATATCCTAGTTCACTAGATATCAGAGGGTCCCGAACTGTGTGGATAAACTGTGATAAGATAATAAACCCTAAGCTAGATATACCCGGAACGGTCTCGCAACGGTCTCGGATACTAGCCTACCTGTGACACAGCGTGTGTCACAGCACGAACCTATAGATCAGTCAGCGGTCCAGTGTTGGTCCTAGGGGTCTGTCATAGGGGCCTGCACCGGGACTCCCAGTCAGGGCTGCCTATACAGATTCCAGCAAAAACTCCTTCGTGTGGCATATGAGAATACGGTAAACGGTTTCGCTTACCGCGATCGGTGTACACCTAATGGAGATCATCACATGTGTGAAACGTTGTGTTACAGCGAATAGTTGTGCGTAAAAAAATCGAAAAGGATTATTTATATAAGAATAATCATTGAACGTCTTAAATTTTAATTTTAGATAATAAGTTCCACGCAACTCCTATTTTACGATTTGAACTTTTTGATAATTTAATTTCAATAATAAATAATTTCAATATTTTTTATGTGTGTATCTCGATTATTTCTAAACTTTAGCTAAAATGTCAGAAACCATTTAATCGTCGGTAGTAGAACATGAACAAGCATCGCTATTTTAAGTATTGATTTAATCAACGAATATTTATTTTTAGTTTTTGTAAACGATTGTTTATTTCGCTCATATCAGGATCATTTTTAGGATATTGTTGTGGATGTTGAAAACCCTCACCTGGTGTAATACAAAACTTGAGACTTTCATCCAAAGGTGTAACCTCGTCATCATCGTTTGTTAGTATTTCAGTCCAATCGTTAACTGCTTTTAGCATACGTTCAACTTCAGCACGAACTTCTTGATTATATTGTAGCTCGACATGCATCTCGGGTGTGTAAGTTTCTACGGCGTATGTCCACATTGCCTCTAATATCATTCGTTTGTAAAATGTCGTTTCTAATCCATCATATAAAGATCTCTGAAGATAACCATCTATATACATCTGATCTTCAGAGTTATTACAAGTCACATGTTCCTTGTATATCTTAAAATTATAAGGCATGTTAGGTCTTGACGATAAGTTAGCTTCATATCTTAATAGACGTATCGCTGATCCAAATTTACTCATTGTATGTATTAAATTAAGACCCTCGACATTGATAGTCGTAGCTATATCCTGAAGCTTTAATAAAATTCTCATCGCTATTTTTTTGTGTAAACGTTTGGTTCCTTTTTGCGGTCTTATTGCGGTCCATAAACTATTCAGGGGTTTATTTGTTTTATTTTCGATATGTACAAACATAGACACATCATTTGCAAGACGAAGAAACGTATTTACCTGTTCTTCTATTTCCGGATGCTCAAAATTAAATGTATTATGTACCAAGTTTGTCCCGGATGGTAATGTGCCGTGTTGAGCTTCGTTTAGATACGGATGCTTGGTTCTTGTCGTAATACGTATAGTTTTTTCATCGTGATCGCTCATCTTATAAGGCAGGTGTTTAACAAGTTTGCATTATTAAATATGTATTGCTCGGCGTCAATACTTACTTGTAGTCGTCTTAGTTTTAGCAATATGTGAATGTATTTATAGTGATGTCATGCTTGATGTCAATATTTTGTAATATACGATTACTGACTTTGATGTGTTGAGTCTAAATTTGATGAGATATAAGCAGTACATAAAACATAAGTTATAACAGAACTTTCCGACACACAAGTTTGGTTCTGAGATATCGGTTCAATCGGTTAAAGGTATTCTTATGATCGATATGATGGCGGAATATTCGAAAGCAGCCACTGACTTTGTTTTGACAGCGATTGATCGTTCGATTTATAGTTGTAAGGCTTCACACGTACGAAGGCAAAAAAATATATGTACGACAAATAACATAAAGTTTATGATAAGATGTACGCATCAGTGACGCATAGATAAATAAAATATATCGTCTGCGTCGTATGCATCATACCTAGTATATATATATATGTCCAAATTTTGCTTATAACATATGGTCAAACTCAAAAGATGTCTTCCAAGTCACAAAAGGGGACTGTCAAATCTTCAAAAATCAAATCTTGGTTAATTTTTTCTTATTCGACTACGCTGTTCATAATATGCAGCGTCTTCGCTTTAGGTGTCGTGCTTTTGATTCACGGACAAAGAAAAAACTTCAATTACGATTCTCGGGGTATTGAGATGACAGATGATACTTCGACGAATCAAGCAATATCATACTCACCCCCACCTTCAACGGTTTTGGCAACGGTCAGCGTTATAAGTCGACTAGAAAACCAAGATATATCGGCCTTCGATAATACCACTTTCAAACAGGAATTTACGAACGCGTATATCTCAGAGCTGGCACAGGCTGCACATGTGAGTTCGGAGTCCGTATTGGTCCAATCTATATATTCTGGTAGCGTGGTGGTCAATTCAAGCGTGATGTACAGCAACGTAAATGACGCAGAATCTTTTGAGAGCAAGGTGAACAACGATGTCATATTTTCTTACAACTTTCAAAACACA
Source organism: Cymbomonas tetramitiformis (assembly GCA_001247695.2). Taxonomy (NCBI): domain Eukaryota; kingdom Viridiplantae; phylum Chlorophyta; class Pyramimonadophyceae; order Pyramimonadales; family Pyramimonadaceae; genus Cymbomonas; species Cymbomonas tetramitiformis. The sequence continues at coordinate 113,570 of LGRX02033144.1, read as the reverse complement.
TACGGAAATACGACGGCCAATGCGAGCATTGTGGTGTTGGTGTCACCCCCACCTTCACCGCCGCCTCCGTCGCCCTCTCCCTCACCGACATCCCCATATTCTCCGCCTTCATCACCTTCACCTCATCTTCCCTCTCCGCCACCCTCTTTACCTTCGCCACCTCCTCCTCCCTCTTCGCCACCCTCTTCACCTTCGCCATCTCCTCCTCCCTCTCCGCCACCCTCTTCACCTTCGCCATTTCTTCCAAATCCTCCTCCATCTCCCGCACCTCCAAATCCTTTTCCGCCTCCTCCTCCCGGAACTCCGCCACCTCCTTTTCCGCCACCACCTTCTCCTAATCCTCCGCCTCCACCGCCTCCCTCTTCTCCTCCCCTCCTCCTCCTCCTCATCACCACCGCCACCCTTACCGCCACCCCCCCCCTCCCCGCCACCGCCACCACCGCCACCTCCTCCGCCTCTTGAACATCGTTCTTTTGCGTCATTGGACAGTCACAATCTTAAGAATCTAGATCCACCCGGAGAATATTTTACTCCTCTCAGTCAAAAGAACGAGCTCAACCCGTACGACAAACGAGATACTTGGTGGCGAGACATCGAACGTCGACCACGCTATATGATGGAGAATGACTATGACAACACCACTTGGAAGCCTACACCCACACACAGTTTCATGAGCAAAGTGCTGCTGGAAGAGTCGGACTCTAATAGTTTGAAAGAAAACGGTTTGGGTTACGTCAGTAGCGTGCCTTATCACGTGCGCGCTTTGCAGAACGTTTCCGGACGTTCACCTGACGCGGCTCAACCGGATCAAAAATCGATGTCACCAAAATATCTGGATGGACACGACGAAGGTGTCAACGTCGACTGGAATGCGGATAATTTCACGGGATGGTGTTTTGGTTACATCCGATCGTCGAAAGATAATCTCTTTAACGAAACGTTGAGCGAATTTGACATGAGCGGAAGCATTTTGAACATTAACGGTACCAACGAAGGATCGCATTTTCAAAACGTTTTTTCGGAGTATCCCGCCAGAATGCATGATATGTGCGTACGGTTTGATGCTTCGGTCACTATAAGGACCAGCAAGAATATCACCGATAGCGGTACAGACTTGCACGGCGAGATTGTGTTCAGCAACGGGGCGGTGGTGCATCTGACTCGTGGATCGCCCGTAATAAGTATGGAATTACCGGTCGGCGTGACCGCAAAAGTCACGCCGCTTTTTTACGATCTAGCGTTGGCGCCACCTTCGCATTATGAAAGTGGACGCAGCGCACTCCCGGAAGCAGCGTGCGAACTTCTCGAAGATGAGACGGAACCGTATGCGAGCGATGTGGTCATGTGGTCCGATACAAACACGTCTTATTATCAAGATTCACCCGCGACTTCTTATCGATACGGATATTTGATGCAGCACTTTTCGAGTACACACGAGATAGTGTGCAAACCGACGTTTGAGGAGTACGAGGAAGGCGCTTTTGACAATGTGACCGACCCGACGTGCGTGGTGAAAACGAATTCCGGGCTGGAGGGATCGATGAAGAAAGCGTGCTGTAATTGTTGTCCCACTCAATGTTACGCGATGGTGCAACCGAATGGTGCCACGCCGGCGCTGCTTCGGTTCGCTTTTTACACCAATCCCAGCTCGGCGCAAACTATTCTCAGTTACAGCGATTATTATGTCGCGGGAGCGGATGTTTTGATCGAAGAGCAGACGAACCATCTTGTGTATGAGTACAAAACGAAACCAACTTCGGATCCGACACAGGAGGCAGTCGTGGATCAAACGCGCGAAGTTCTGCTCGGTGCCATGCACCATCACGTAAACTCGTGGGCCGACGATAATTTTCCGGAGATCGAAGTGTATAACCATAACCGCACGTTCGAGTGTTATTCGGATCCCGCGCAACCGAGGGTTTGCAAAGATATTATGCGTCATGTCGGAGATAGTAGCTTTGTGAGGGGAGCACACGACGGACGACTGCATTACACCACCGCGACGGTGTGGCATATGAACGTCACAGATCTGGAAGTCCCAGATCCGAACACCACAATCCAAGGTCTAAATGATTCGCAACGCCGGCAAATTTGCGACATATTCCAAAGTGAAGAGTATGCGTTTAACTCTAGGGATCCTACATTGTACATGCTTGGAAAATATACGTATCGGATGTCGCGTGTGTTGTTCATAGCGGAATCGTTACAATGCGGACAAAGTGAACAAAGAGAATCCTTGCAACATAGGGTGCACCACGGTCTTATGCGCTTCCTAGACGGTAAGTATCCATACTACTCCGAGAATATGTACATCGAAGGATACAAACCCTGTCAAAGTACGGGACAATGCGCGGAAGAATGCGAAGAAGGTTGCGTGCATAAGAGCGGTCTGCGTTACGACGATAACGGATGGGGAGGTATCATAATAGATGGTAATTATGGTGACAGTCGTAACGACACAACATATAACGACTGTCAAGGCACTTGTAGCATCGATGATGTCATCACGTACGATAAATCAGCGGATTTCGGCCACAAACATTACAACGATCATCATTACCACTTTGGCTACATGATCGCGTCGATCGCTCTGTACGCGAACACACATCGCGACTTTTTGGACGAAATACCTGCATCACCGAGGTGTCCCAACGCGACCGGCGATAATTGTCCCACGGTAAAAGATAAAACGTTGACTCTGATAAAGGAGATCGCCAATCACGATTACACGGATCCGTATTTTCCGCAAGCTCGACACAAAGACATGTACGACTGGGCGTCGTGGGCTGGTGCCATCGAAGACTACGACGACGGTCTTCGTAATCAAGAGGCCACAGTGGAGGGTTACGTAGGGTACTACGGCACGGAGCTTATAGCGAAGCTGCTTGAAGACACTGAGCTCATTCTTTGGACAAGGCTGCTCCGTGGTACGGATCAACATGCGTGGAATTCGTACAGGTGGTTTTTACCCGAAGTGGGATACGCACCGCAAAAACGATTCGGTGGAGTGTCCAGCTACTCCGAGGTAGGCTTGGTGGGCATACTTAGCGAGCTCAAGTGGAGTTCCGCCTTGTTTTGGGCATGCGATCCCGATTGTTACCCGCATCGGTTTGCTTGCTATATTGCAATCAATTTGTTGCCTTTAATTCCCGGCGTCACCGAAAAATACTACGATCCTCAATGGGCGACTTACATTAAAGAAAATTTGGGCGACCCCGCCTTGCAAGCGAACTTTTGTGACATCACAGACAGCAGCCAGGAATTGGCTCAGGGGTGGAGAAATTATGTGCACGCTTTTAATGCGCTGACGCTTGAAGAAGTTTCTACGCATCGAGAGACGTTCTTGAGTGAGGCAAACACGTCTACCACTTATGTATTGGATAACGGCATGTCCCGCATGGACACGCTCGTATGGTTTTACAACATCGAAAACTCCTTACAAAAGTAGTCGGTGGCCGGTATGTATAATGAGTGTGGGTGCATTAGTGATACACGATAATGGGTGACGTATCGCGTTTTTGTATATATAATACGACATCGACGTACGACAACGTCAAAACGTATCTTTAAGAAAGAAGCGCAATATTAAACCACACCCGAATTGGCATCGACGTACAAAACATACAACGGTATATTCAATGTGTAGATAGATGTAATCATTTTTGCTCTATGAATAAAGAGTATACATTTTCATTCAATTTTAAAATACCTCTACCTGTATATATATGCACTTTGTGCATTTATCCGCGCGTGTCGTTTTAGTCGTACGCCGCGCGCAAAAAAACGCGCACCTGCTGTTCACGACATATTAAGCGGAATGGACTTTGATTCGAATAGTTTATCCTGCACAAATTTGATTGAACCACACCCTTCGAAAGTTCAATCGTCCACCATCGCACCTATCCTCGTAAAATGTTCTCGTACAGAGTGCACAAAAGATGCAGCGCGAGCTGGGTTTTGCTGGAGTCATTACCGATGTGACAGCAGATCCAAATCGGCAAGAGTTATTGAGAGAGCAAGGGCCACAAAAAAGGCACGAGACACGCGAGCTAAAGAACGCAAACGAAAGCGCGTGCACCTTGATAATACGGCAAATCCTACTACTTACGCTATGCAAGGCATGACGCAAGAACGAAAAACGAAGCTCGCGTCGTTACACACCAGTATCACCAAGCATCCCGAATGTCACGAAACGATACGGGAAGAGGTCGAGCTACTGTGTCGATGCGTGCGCCTGCGTGGTGTCGGTTTTGATCCTTGCGCTGGAACGGGAAGCATAGGGCGTTTTCTTGTTGAATTATGTCCAAAGGTACGTGAGGTTGATAACGCCGATATAGATAGAAAAAGAAAGGGAAAAGTGGACTTTTTGCAGGACGCGCTTCGTATGCGTTTAAAAGAAGGATGCTACGAATTTCTTATTTTCAGTCCGCCTTTCCTGCTGAGCGACATCTTTCTAATGTGGGCATTCAAACAACCGGTGAATATCTGGTGCTTTCATTTGGCGGGTGATTATTTCACTAATGCTCCTGATTATCGACTTCAGGCCCTAAAAAATAAGATGGACGAAGGCTTAGTTTTGTTCGTCTCAGGTTTACCTATTGTAAAAGGACGTCCTATGAGACGATGTTTGTGGATAGTAATCTTTGCGAATCGATCGGTACTTCACAAAACTCTAGTACGATCGGCTTGCTCTCAAGTTTATATGAACACTATTGTGAGTAATGAAGACAATGAACCAATTTTAAAGTAGTGCTACTGATACCAAGACCTTGCGCATTTCATGTATCGCTGACATCTATTTAACATATACATGCTTAATCAAATCATAATATGTTATCACGAGCGAGGATCGAGGTTTTTATAGTCCTAAGTATGGAATTATACCGGGCGGACTTTTGACATCGTCTTTACTGTACGTTGCTTTCGTAACACTGCTATTGACTTCGGTTTGGGTCCACGAGATGCCGGACGTAAAATTCGACAAGATAGTCGTTATGGCCTCCACTTTTAACCGTGTTGATAATAATGCCGGATTATGCGTACTATGCTACGCTGCTCATCGAAGAGTAACGATAGTTTTATGCGAACATATACGTATTTGTCGACGACGTGTAAGGACACTTGTCACAGAATTGGCGTGCCAATCTGTCGAGAATTGTGTCGCGAATTTCCTGTTCGTTTTATTGTTTAATTTTGTGTGTCAATATAAGTGGACTTGGAAAAATGTTACACGAAAGCATTATTCGCACATGATACAGACTATTTAAGTACAAGCATCTCAAGTTCAATAACGACAGCCTCACATACGAGCGTATAACCCAGGCAATCGTACATTTTTCGTGTTTTTTTGGTGACGAGCTTTTCGGCTAGAGCGTCTGATTTCTGCCGCCTTACGAAATTGTATGCAAAAATTCTTGTCCTAATTGTAAGATTCGGTATATAAAGAAAAAATCGCGACGGTATTCGGGAGACAGATTCGCAACACGCCTTTCTAAACCTACCAAAGACTGGCGGATTACCACCGAGGTACACTACCCAACGGACACCGTTTCCGGAATGTCAGCGAATGGATCGAAGTTGGTAAAAATGTTTCTTTTGCGGCCGGCAGCGCAGACGGCCCTGCTTTCTTCTGGGAATAGATACAGCACATCATTATGCGTCGGCTCGCAGAAGATGTATCGACGCCACTCTGCTTGTAAAATTAACTTCGGGAAGCGGCTGGTATAGTTTGCGATTTTAAGAGATAAATGAGCAGGGTTGAACGTGTATATACCATACAGCGTCTTGTCGACTTAAGCGCAAGATGATACGCGTAGCGTCTTTTTGCGATAATAGACTGAACGCAAAACGTTCCATTTCAAAGAATAAATAATACTTACAGCATATACAGACGAGAGTATACATTACATTACTATAATATATAAGTAGATTTTATTTCATATGTACGCATATTAGTATTTTACAAAGTATGGCATCCGATTTCTTTGTCTTTTTGGACTATGACCGTCTTCATCGCTTTCTTCGTCATCTTCTTCGCCGTTTTCTTCCATGTCTTCATCGTTGTCTACTACCAGGGCTTCTTCGCCGTTTTGTGCGATGTCTTGTGCGATGTCTTGTGCGATGTCTTGTGCGATGTCTTGTTCGCTGTCTTCTTCGCTGTCTTTTTCGCTGTCTTCTTCGCTGTCTTTTTCGCTGTCTTTTTCGCTGTCTTTTTCGCTGTCTTCTTTTGTCTTTTTTCGTTTCATTTTTCTTCTTTGTTTTTCATCTTCTTCTTTTTTTTTCAGTCTTTTCGTCTTCTTCTGTCTTTTTCGCTGTCTGCATTGTCTTGTCCGTTATGGTGGTCGTATTGCATTTGTTGGTCCTCATCTTGTTGGTTGTTTTCACCATTTTCTTTGTTGTCTTCATTTACTCTGTCTGTAACATCTAATATATATTGATTTAATACGGGATCAGGTGTTGCAGTTTGAGTATTAGATTGGGGAGCAGGGTTATCTGAAGTTTGACAATTATTTTCACCACTATCACTGATTTGTTGTGATCCTAATTCAACATGGCTATTATGAACACCGCCATCGTTTGGTGAGGATTCTTTTTCTCTTAACTGTGAAGTAATTTCAAAATCATCTGGGCATGAATTAGCGTCATCGTTTGACAGTTTTGTTGTTGCTTGCGATTCAAATTCAGCAGGATTCTCTTCTGACACTGCTGTTCCTTGCGACTCTTCACCGTCAGATTCACTTTCGGATTCATCTGATACGTAATCAAGATCTATTTTTTGTAAAAGGTTTACCGATAAATTTTCGTAGTCAAGATCAACCATATAAGATTCCGCCATCTCTTCGTATTCTGTTAAGAGGTCTACAAACTTGTTATATGAAATTACAAAGTCTTTTGTTATCATATTGTCTTTAAGTTTATTTCGTTCTGTACCTAAAACATCTGATGCTTCGACTATTTTTTTCATATGTTCCTCTAACCGAAATCTGTTTGTGTTTTTAAGTATGATCAAATCGTCTTCTTGTAGCTTGTTTGAATTAATAAACTTAGCTATATGAGTATTACGCGGTTCATTTCTTAATTTGCTAATTGATAAATTTCCAACGTTGATACCTTCTGCTATTAATTCTTGTTTCACATCTTGTGGCAATAATTTGGTAGCTTTACGCATAAGCTCCGCGTAATTAATCAATTCGATCGTTTTGACTTTATATGGTAAATCTTCATCCGTTATGAAAAGCTTAAATTTTTTCTGGTTCTGTAAAACTGCTACGTCTTCAATTTTTTTGAATCCATTGATTTGCTCGGGTGGCTGTTTATGCGCGTATGTAACAGCTTCACAATCTATGTCTTCATGTATTTTTATATATTGAAACCAACGGTAAGCTATATATTTGACAACGCAAAAGATGATTAACATCTGTTTAGTAGTGGTATTTGGCTTATCAAATAGACGTTCTGCAATACTTGGTAAATTTTCAATCATAAATTGTAAGCCAATATCTTCTAATTGTTCAGTTTCATTAGGTAGAGTTACTTCAAATTGGTGCGTGTCATCTGGTGAAAGATTAACTGTCATCGTGTAATTATGATATTTTTCATCATACGACATTACTATACTACCTTTGTTCAGTATGTAGTCGATTACTTTAGCAAAACCTTTCTGTCGTACAAAAATGCGAGTTTCGCGCAAAGAAGATTCTGAAGTTTTGCGTACAGGTAAAGGTAGTTTCGGACTTATGTACTTAATTTTAAGATCTCTTACGGTATAATCAGATGCCACCGTTGATACAGGCGATATCAAAAAGTCGTACATCTCGAAAACGGGATTTATTAAAAATTGTGGACCGACAGCAGTGTTGTTTTCAGTTTCTAAAGTCAATCTCGCTATCGTAAATGCTTGAAAAAATCTTACCGATAAACGATCCCAATTTTTCAGTATGTTAGGCAGAACACGAGATTCTCTGTCCAAGAAGTATGACAAGTTTTTATCACATGGTAAAGGAAATTTATCCTGCAATACTAAATCTAACGTACCCATATAAGCGAACGCGTTGTCTTGTAAGATTTTAGATTCCTCTTCGGTATGAGTAATTTCAGGTGTGTCGTCTTCTGTTTCAAGTTCATCTTTACGTGATACGCGGGGTGGGCTATAAGTTTTTTCCGCATCAATCTGTGGCGATTCTTGTTCATCCGATTTTTTGTGATACGCTAGAAAACCATTCCAGATTGAATCATTTACTTTTTTTATTTTTTCTACTGTCTGCAAGTTTTCACCAATCAAAGGTCGTATCATATCTTCTTGTGCAATATCGGCAAAGGACATACCGTCTTTTACCAAATTGTTTATGTCTGAGTAATATATGAGTTTGTCACATATGTTTCTGATTATATCGTGCGCGTTTTTAGATAAATTGTATCGTTGAGTCATAGTGCCTTTTTGCATAGCAATTTGAGTAAGATATATATCAAGACGCACGACTTCCTGTACCATGCTGGCAACTACTTTGCAATATGTTTGTATCCATCCTTCATTAAACAAATTTGTACGTGCCGCATCGTATTCCTCTTCAAATACATTTTCATCTGTACTCGATTTATGTTTTTGTGGAATGAGGAATGCCGTAATGTCTTCTTTAGTCATGATCGCATGTTCACTTTGGATGTCTTCTGACCCCTTGTAACGTCCACGAATCGATCGTACAGTGTGTAATATATCTTCTAGAATTTGTACGCTTCTTTGAAAATCGGGGCATATTTTTTTTATTGCTGTTTCAATTAAGGTTTGTGCTTCTAATACTTCCTCTTTTGATTTACCTGCAGAATTTTTATGTTGATACGTCTTGAAGTGTCGGTATGTACCATCACGGAGTATTGTATCTAGTTTGTCATAATCGTAATCTGTACATAAAAAAGGATTTACAAGAGATCCACACGAAGCGCGATCAGGATCTTCAGTACCCCAGAAAATATGCTTGTTTTCATCGTCTATTGTGTATAAATTTCGATTTATCGCACGTTTTTCAGCCGTGTCTTCCCATTGGTTATCGGTAGTTACAAGACTCCACTCAACTGCACTTTCCAGTTGTTGCAACTCCTCCTTCTTTTGTGACAAACGTCGAAAGTAGAAGAACATATATTGTATAAGGCTCGATAATTTTTTTGTATTCTTTAATAATGTGGTTATGTCTGCGATATAAAAATTATTGAAAATATTTTCTATATCTACGGAAATTTTTAACATTGTGTCGTCATCGTAACCAGTCGCAAAAGCTGGATCGTTTATCTGATCAAAGAGTGATTTATATTCAAGCATCCTATTAATTACATATTGTTTTGGTTGGTTTTCCGTATATGTTTCGAGTAAATCTAAATTGTTGTCTACGTCTGTTATTATTGCGTAGGACCACATAAAATATTCGATATGCGTTTCGTCTTCATTAGCAGTTTCTTTTGGTTGTGTTACAGGTAATGCACTTTGGCTTCTTGTCGTTGGTGAGAACACATAATTTACGATGGTCATGATCATTTTTTTTATTTGTACAAATGCTACTTTATTTTACAAGTAATTGTATATAAAGATGTTGAACTTATTTATTATTGTATCTTACGTGTGGTGGTATTTATACGTAAGTACGTTTAATAAACAAAAAACGTGTGTAATTTGTGCAGATATACAAGCTTGTATTTATCAGCTGTTGCTCATATTTTTCTATTGTATATATTCTATGAGTTACACAATCTGTAAAATACAACGATGATTGTTGCCAAAGATTAACTTATGATTAATGTGTCAAGCCGGGTCGTATTTTTTTACGATCTCGACAACTGATTATAGAGCTAACACTTAAAGATGTGCTTACGGTAAATAGCCGCGTGAGTACTTTTTTTAACACTAATATATTTGCGTCTGCAAGTCAAGACATGGTCACCTTCTTTTACTTATGTCAGTCATACGGTACTTTGTCACGAGAATATTTGATTTCAAGCACCTAAGATGTTTCGATGTTTTTTGTGTGCCGATGTGATAAAGGCTACATCTTTTAAGGTCGTCGTGTTTATTTAGCACGGACGCGACTGTTACGGGCCTTATGTTACGAAAGCTTCGACAAATTCTCTTATGCGTGAAAGTGTTTTTGGACGTGTTTGGTTAGTCAATCGTATTCTCAGACACAAATGGACTAAAACTGATAGTACATTGTGAGCAAAAAAGCTCATGTCGCAGTCATTGGGACTATTTATTCAATTCTGCACATTTATAAATATATACTCATATTTACCGATCTCCTACAGCATACGAAATAAGTTATGTACGCTTTATGCACTTCACATTACACACGTTACAAAAGCGATGAGCGATAAGAACATGAAACCAAGTTGTTTTTGCAGACAGAAAACACTAATCGTATTTTGGAACCGTGTAACCCTCAATATTAGGAAGTCTAGTTTCCATTTCCATTCGAAATATCTATCAAAATTTTGGCACCGCGATGAATGCGATGGAACACTGGAAGTATAGGTCGTCTCAAGGAGTATGCCCAACAGTTCTTTTTTGCGAGAGTACAAATTCGTCGTTTTCTACGCAAAGATCCTGCTTGATACATACGAACCAGCTCGGATTGTAAGGTGTTGGTAGGGGTTTTCGCTTCGCTTTTAAAGATGGAACCATAAGACTGCCAAAGCTCTTTCCAAGTGATACCGTCTTTCATTTTGTGCAGACGATGCGCATCTGAAAGAGCTCGATTGATGAGTAAAGCATAGACACCGCGACGCTCGCTCGTACGCTTTAGATACATTGTCTTTGTAATTGAAAGAGTACTGTCAGGATAAAGGTTATTAATGAGCTAAATCGGATTTGCAACTGGTATTTATGTTTTTCCGTATCGATATCTTACACACCTCGATATTTTCAATATCGATACATCGCACAGCTCGATTTTATATATGGCGAAAAGAATTGAATAAAACCCTGTAGGTCCTGTAGGTCCTGTAGGTCCTGTTAGTCCTGTTGACAATAAACGGCGACTTATTGTAAAGTCGCATCGCTGCACTTTTTTTGAAAATGACGGCGAGTCATCCTCAAAT